>JAOPSE010000008.1:139029486-139114067 GCA_029449295.1 Zea luxurians | reverse complement strand
CCACCTCTTTCGAAAGGTTGGCACAGGGCAGCTTGACCCAGACCGAGCACCGAAGCTGTAGCAGCCAAAGTTGTTGTGATACTGCTTTTGCCCCAGGGTTTTGTCTCATATATTAGCTCGTGTACATTACAGAAGCTTTTTGCGTTAGGTTCCAAACCTTGGCTTCTCACGGCCCACACAAAGATGTTCATCCTTATGATTGCTTCAGGAATAAGTTGGTGAAGGTAGATTTCAAATGTCTTCAGTACTTCCATGACAAAACTGCTCAAGGGAAATCGTAATCCAGCTTTTAAGAAGCTTCGGAATATCACGACCTCATTTTCCTCGGGAGTCGGACAGGTCTTCTCCCCTTCGTCAGCCCCTCACAACAGACAAGTCCCAAAAGTATCTCCCTCTCATATTGACAAGATGATTTTCCTTAATACTGGACTTAACGAAAACTACATGGCTTGGTCGCCAGGGTCGATCTTCGGAATCTTCACCACCACTATCCACATCGTAACTTTCACTGTCGCCAGTATCTTCAGATAAACCCTCCAAAATCTCCCTGGTAATCTTCTCCGTATTAGTCTTTGACATTGATTCAAGAAAGCCCAGGTGCATCTCCTCAGAAAGGCTTAGCTTCGAAGCACCAACAACTTTCTTATCCTCAGGCATCTTCGCAAATGCTGACAAAACACACTCGAAACCGAAGCTTAAAAATTTAAAACCGAGCAAGTGCTGTTGCGCGCAGGCTAAAAAGTTGGGTGAGTAAAAGCAGATGGCAAAAGAGCGTGCCAAATAAACTTGCGGTGAGCTCTTATTTATACAACCAGTGTGTCGAAAACTGGAGGGCCCCGTTTGTCAATTACTGTTGCTATTCTAGCAGAAGGAAGGTGTTTTTCGGACCTTTGGCTTAAAGCCTTCGTCCATGTCGCAATATGAATTTATCATTACAGTAAATTAATATTGCGAGGGGCTACTGTTGGGGGCCTTCGGCTTCCGAAGGTCCTCAAAAACAAGATTTGACAATATTTTCCGAGTGAAACATGTGAACAGGTATCTTCGGAGTCAGGTTCCGGGTGTACAAGAGCATGGTTAAGACGAAGCTTGATTGGGGTGGAAAGCGACCACGACGAAGGATAAGACGATCACGAAGCTATGTGCAGAAAAGCTTCGGCATGACGGCAGAAAAGAGGAACCGACTTAAAGATGAAAAGTCAAATTAAACCCTCGAAGAATTGCTATAAAGTTATTGACAAATGTAAAGGGCATCAATGTAATTTTACACGGGCTGCGTCCCGTGCCTATAAATAGATGAACAGTACTCTCGTACTGTTCACGCTGACTTGGCATACGCTTTTTTGCATCACGTCTGTGCCTTTACTTTTCATCAATCTTAAGGTACATTTGTAATTTGTTTTATGAATTTGGTAATAAAAATAAGTTAATAATAATAATACTCATATCATTACTCGTGTTTTATATATGTGTTCTTTTTTCCCATTTATCAATCTTACGAAGGTCTTTTCCTTCGTAACCTTCATCCAGAATTCATTATATCCGAAAGGGCATAATGTTTATAAAGACGAAGGATTTTAACATTTAACACTTTTTATGTTGCCTTGTTCTTAACTCTTAGCATTTGAGAACAAGTCCCCAACAGGCCCTTCGTCTTAAGTCATGTCGCTATGCCGAAGCTCCCCGTAACTTCGGCGTGTACCTTCATGCTGAGTTTGATTATACACTAATCTTTCGAAGGTGCTTCTTCTTAAAGGACCTTCGGCGACGAAGCAGGACCCCCAACAGTAGCCCCTTCGCGGTGCTAGATCGTTTTTCGTAATGAGCTTGATCCGTGAAAAATCATCAAGGCTTCGGAATGCCGAAGGTCCGAAAAACACCCTTCCCGAGCTTGTTGCCGAGAAATTATTAAAATATTCCAGGCGCAAGGTGGCCCACTACACAGCGGGAAGTGGTCCACCGTTCAGCGGGTGCGGGTGACTGTTCGACGAGTGTGGGCCACCTTTGCGATTCACCTTCCCACCTGCATCACTATATAAACAAACGGGTAGGTGTGAAGTTACCACAGCATTCATTGCCATTGCACTGTTGTGCTGTTGAAAAATTTGACCGTAGCCGAAGCTTTTTCACTACATTCTCTAGCGAATCTGTCACATTGAATTAGCTTCGTCAAAAGAGGGAGCTTCGTCAAAACTATAAAAACATTAGCTTCGTAAAAACCACAAAAAGATCTATTCAGATGGCCAAAGTACGCTCGACTGTGAGGGTAACCCGTGAAGGAGAGGATGCTGAAGCCACCGAGACAGCTCCAATCTCCGAAGTCATGAGGCAATCGGGTTAGTTGTGATAGAGGGGGCCATTGAAGAATGTGCGCCTACTGCGAAGCTGAACAAGCTGATGTTGAGGAAGAAAATGCTGATGAAGAAGAAGAAGATTATAGCATTCTAATCCCATCAAAACCCAGCCACTTGGATTTTGAAAAATCTACTGTGTCTGAGGCTTGATATGGCCATGATGATAAAGCTGGGCTACTTAGAGAAGCTGAGAAGAAGCTTATTCGCTTTGCCGGGGAAGAAGCCACTCCAACACCGAAGGATGACAAAGTAGTAGTTTACAAAAGCTTTTTAGAGCTGGATTACGGTTTCCGTTGCACGAGATGATTGGAGAAGTTTTGGATAATTATGAAATCTATCTTCATCAGCTGACCCCTAACGCTATTGTTAGGCTCAGCATTTTTATCTGGGCCCTTCGCAGTCAAGGAATGGACCCAAATGCTGAAGCTTTTTGCCGAGTGCATGAACTACACTACCAAACAAAGGCCAGAGAAGATGGGCTTCATGAAAATTTTGGTTGTTATAACTTCGCATATCGCAAGGATACAAAGGCCTCGGTCCTTAGCTATCGGACCAAATGGTCAACTGGCTGGAAAAGTGAGTGGTTTTATATCAAGGCTAACGAGAAAAAGAGAAAGAAACTAAAGACGCTGGTCATGAGCCCGCTGAGTTTAAGCTTCGGGATGACCCAACCTTTGTGCAACATGAAGCCAGGGCTACCATGCCAGCTAGCCGTAGCAGAATTCAAAGTGGTGGCTGAACATGTCAGCACCAGAGATCTAGTGCAAGAATACTTGGCGAACAGGGTATCTCCAACATTGAGTGAATGGAGTATGCCGAAGCTGAAAGGAACAAAGAAGAAGAAGAAGGGTGAACTTGTTCGATTGCCCTATCATTTCAAGTTTGAGAAACAATTCAAAGAGCCCTGCCAAGAATGGCTAGAGATGATTGAGACTATGTGTAATGAGATTCTAGGCAATTATACCAAAAAGGAAGATCAATTGATGACTGCTGCCTTCGGCACCCGACCAAAAAAGAAGGTTGAATCAAGTAATGGATGCTTTAAATTTTGAATACCCAGACTATGAACGGTTAAACAAAGGTGTCGAAGGGTCAAAGAGAAAAAGGGTTGTCAGTATTATGAGCAGATAGGCTGCTAGGATGATAAAAGAGGACGAAAAAGCCTTGAAAAAGAAGAAGTCCAGTCCTGAGCCAAAGATGGCGACGTCGAGGAAAAGAAAAAAGCGCAACTCTAGAGCCGAAGGTGGCTGAAATAGAAGAGGAAACTCCATCGACGCCTTCTGCTGCCGAAGTAGAAGAAATTTTAAAGGTAATGACCAAATCCTTACCTATCAAGCTGCTAAGTCCTCTGGGGCCGGATTTGAAGAAGCTTTTACAGAAGAAGGACGAGCCTTCGGCAGTGAAAAGGTGGCTGGTCTAAAAAAGCGAAGAATTGTTACTGTCATGCAAGCTATTGAGGAAACACCACCACCGGCCTCATCATCAAAAATGACACCCGCTGCCGAAGCTACGACTTCTGCTGAGGCCACACCTGCCGAAGCTACCAATCTAGAGAGTACGTTATCTGATATCGATAAAGTACTCTTGGATTTTGCCGCAGAGGAAGCTGCTATGGCTACAGAGGGAGTCCTGGCTGCAGAGAAAACTGCTGCAGTTATAGAAGCCATGGCCGCAGTGCTTGGAAAAGGAAAAGAAATTGTCGAAGATACTTCAGAAGATCAAGGCTTCTACTTTCAAAATTTAATTAGTCAAGAATTATCCAAGGCTGAAAAGGAGGAACTACAGGAGTATGCTATATCCTGTGGCTACCAGCCAGGAGCCATGCTCTTCGGTGGAATTAATGAGGAAGTCTTAGGATGTATTCGAGATCGAACTGGGGCGAAGATTATCAGTACTCTATCGAAGAGTGTTGGTTTTCCAAAGCTTGAGCTGACATCAGCAGCTACCGACGACAGCATATCGTCGGCAGCTTATTCTATTCTAATTTTAAGGTAAAGTTTTTTCCTCAACTTTTTATTGTTTTGCGATGAAGCATAGATTTCTAATGAAGGTTATTTTGTATAGAGTATGTTATTAAGCAAGGCGCTGAGAATGCAGCAAGATATTGAAGATAAAAAGAATGAGATTATAATTGAAGATTTAGAGAAGAAAATCAAAGATCAAGAAGCCTCTTTAGAGAAGAAAGACATTCTCCTTCAGACAATGGAGGGTTCATTGGCGGAAGCCCAAGCCGAAGTTGCTAAATTAAATGATGAACTCCTCAAAAAATCAGAAAGCTTAGAGCAACAAAAGAAGAGTTTCGATGCGAAGCTTGAAGCCGAAATCGAGAAAAGTTTGATCTGCAAAAATTATTAAAAGAGCTTCAGGACAGATGCTTGAACTTCGGCATCCGAAGCGCGCAACGGCTGAAATAGGTCTTCAACTCGGTGGGAGCTAGCTCTGACAAATTTGAACCTTCGGTTGAAGACCTGCCAAGCACCTTCGAACATATTGAGAGCGAAGTTGAGGCGCTTGACGAAGTAATAGTTGGGCATGGTGACTTCTGTGCCCTACTGGCTTCTCGCGGCACAGCTGTAGCTTTTATGAAGACTGGTTGCACACACGGAAAGATTGTCAATAGACCAAACTTTAGCTTATCACCAGCGGACTTGAATGATATCCCCAGCCTAGCCCGAAGCATTGGAAATAGATTTATAACACAAATTTGAAGGAAGGGTGGGCGGGACTTAGCTAGTGATGAAGCTCGAAGTCACCTTAAGCCGGTATTAAGCTTGTACCTATTTCTTACCTTCTCCTGAGATTACTGTTTTACCTTATACCGCTTTGTTGTGTACAGGATGACGATGCTGAAGGTCAACAAACCGAAGCTTGACAGAAAACTGATGAAGCAGCTGCACCAATCTTTTAGAGAGATTCAAATTACCCTTGTAAAAGATATTGTAATTTAGGAATGAAACATTACTCTGTAAACTTGTCTATACCTTGTAATATACTTTTACCTTTTCATCCGTGCGTGAATTGCTTTGATGTGGACGAAACTCGTATCTTTTGAGCCGAAAGCGAAAAACACCTTCCCTTCTTTTCATACACAACGAAGCATATCTTTGCTTCTTTATACTCATCGGAGCCTTGTCATCAAAGTCGAAGCATCTGTTTATAGTTTACGTTATGATGATGATGATTCTACGAATGTCTACATGAATGTGTATGAATGCAATGAATGATGCGATGTAATGTGCAAATAAATGTCCAAATACACGAATACGATGCCACATCCGAACTCTGCATCTCCTTAGGAACGTCTTTCGAGTCTTAAGCTCTGCATCCCCTTAGGAACATCTTTTGAGCTTCTTCACCTTCTATTTTGGTGGTATAAGTCCTGCATCCCCTTAGGAACGACTTTTGAACTTCTTCGCCTTATATTTCGGCGGTATAAGTTCTACATCCCCTCAGAAACAACTTTTGAACTTCTTCGCCTTATATTTCAGCGGTATTTGGCTCTGCATTCCCTTAGGAATGACTTTTGAGCAGAAAACTTACGCTGCGCTCCGTTAGGAACGACTTTTTGTAGCTTCGTCATGCTCTGCATCCCCTTGGGGACGACTTTTGAGCTTCTCCCTGCTTTTTCTCTCTCTCTCTCTTTTTTCTATGCACTCGATGGTGCATGCTCAAATTTTACATTTTACATCCTTTTGAGGGATTTGGCTCTCATGGAGCTAAATAAGAAAGAAAAAATTACAAGCTATGGCCCCCTCCCCCTTCGGAAAGGAAAAGGGTGCCATAGAAAAAATGAAAAAAGATTACATCAAATTATACATAATATCGCCGAAGCTCGTCCGCATTGCAAGATCTAGGTATGTCGTTGTCGTCCATATCCTTCAATCTATAAGAACCGGGCCTCGACGAAGATACCACCAGAAAAGGCCCTTCCCACTTCAGCTGCAATTTGCCTACTGTGTCCGGATTGGCCACTCTCTGAAGCACCAAATGTCCTGGCTTAATATTTTTCAACCGAACTTTTCTGTCATGCCATTTTATTGTTTCGGCTTGATATTTGTTGATGTTTTCCACAGCTTGAAGTCTGGTCCCCTCTATAGTATCTTTTGCTATGTGATAATCAGCTTCGTCTTCTGCCGAAGCTCATGTTCTTATTGACCCTGCTTTAGCTTCTTCTGGAGTTATAGCTTCATCACCAAATAATAGTTTGAAGGGTGTAAAACCTGTTGATCCTGATGTGGTTGTATTGTGGCTCTAGACTACATGAACCAACTCGTCAGGCCACTTTCCTCTGGGCTGGTTGAAGATTAGCTTCATTATTCCCGTCATTATAATGCCATTTGCTCTTTCTACCAGCCCGTTCGACTTCGGATGCCTAACTAATGCAAAGTGAATTTTTGTGCCAATTTGGTCATAGAAATCCTTGAATGTTTCAGCATCAAACTGTGTTCCATTGTCCACAGTTATGACCTTCGGCACGCCGAAGCGACAAACAATATTTTGCCAGAAGAATTTCTAGACTGTAACCGAAGTTATTGTAGCCAAAGGCTTTGCTTCAATCCACTTAGAAAAATATTCTACAGCTACCACAACATATTTCAAATTACTTTGCGCTGGTGGAAGTGGGCCTAACAAATCCAATCCCCATCTTTGCAATGGCCATGTAGGCTGTATTAGCTGAGTGAGAGACGAAGGTTGCTTCTGGTCTCTTGAACATTTTTGACAATTTTCACATTTTTGTACTAGCTCTGCTGCATCCGAAGCTGCCTTCGGCCAATAAAAACCTTGTCTAAACACTTCTCCTAGCAAGGGCCTGGACCTAATATGAGATCCACACAGACTTGCATGTATCTCCTTCATTAATTCAATACCTTCAGCTCTGGATAAACACTTGAGGAGCGGAGAACAGACTCCATGTTTATACAATTCCCCTTCTATTATCACATACGGTCTTGTCCTTGCTTCCATTCTCTTATTATAAGCTTCATCATCCGAAAGACAATTGCCTTGGAGGAAAGGTATAATTTCAATCCTCCAGTCTTCACTATGTACAGGGGAAATTGTTAGCACTACCCTCTCCATAAGTTCAACCAAAGGTGCTTTTATTGTTTCAAAAAACACTTCCAAAGGTAAAGGGAGCCCCTGTGCCGCTGATTTGGCTAATAAATCTGCATGCTCGTTTTCTCCTCTTGGAATATTTTTGACAGAAAAACCTTCGAAAGATGCTTCCAGCCTTCGAACTGTATCTAGATATTTTTCAAGCTTCGGATCCCTCGCCTTACCACTTTTGTCTACATGACCAGAAATGACTTGAGAGTTAGTTTTAAGGATGGCTCTTCTTATTCCCATTGCCTTTAACTTCCCAAGTCCCAATAGGAGTGCTTCATATTCAGCAATATTGTTTGTACAACTGAAGTCAAGCTTTGTTGCATAGCATGTTTTGATTTTTGAAGGCGCGATTAGGACTGAAGCTGCTCCTGTGCCAAAGGTTCCCCAAGAACCATCGTAGAATATTGTCCAAGCTTCGATGTCTTTATTGGTTTCTTCTTCCTGAGCCCCTGGTGTCCAATCAGCAATGAAGTCTGCTAACGCCTGGGACTGAATTGAGGATCTATGTACATAATCAATAATGAACTCGTTAAGCTCTGCAGCCCATTTTCCAATCCTTCCAGTAGCTTCTCTGTTCCTCATTATGTCCTTCAGAGGCTGTGACGAAGGAACAATTATGTGATATGCTTGAAAATAATGCCGAAGCTTCCTGGAGGCCATTAACACAGCATACAACACCTTCTCCAATTCTGTATAATTTTTCTTTGATAAGCTTAAAACCTCGGAGGCAAAGTACACTGGAGCCTGCCTTTTGATTTGGCCATCTATCTTCTCCTGTACTAGAGCCGCACTAACTGCAGAGTGCGAAGCTGCCACATATAAGAGTAATGGAGCCCCTAGCGAAGGTGGAGTTAGTGTTGTTAGATCGATCAAGTATTGTTTCAACTCTTCGAAAGCTTTTTGTCGGGCCGGACCCCATTGAAAAACTTCTGCTGACTTCAGTATTTCAAAGAATGGTAGATTTCTTTCTGCTGATCTAGATATGAATTTATTTAATGATGCCAGTCTTCCTGCCAGCCGTTGGGCCCCCTTCATTGTGCTTGGCGGCTCCATCTGAAGGATAGCTTCAATCTTGCTCGGGTTGGCTTCAATTCCCTTCATTGATACCAAACAACCAAGGAACTTGCCCTTCTTTACCCCAAAAACACACTTTTCTGGATTCAACTTCAGGCCAGCTTGCCTGAAATTGGCAAATGTCTCTTGCAAATCAGCAATGTAATTTTCTTGCTTTGTGCTTTTCACTATGATATCATCAACATAGGTCAGTACATTTCTGCCTATTTGAGAATGAAGGACCTTGGCTGTCATTCTACTGAATCTTCCTCCAGCATTCTTGAGCCCTTCAGGCATTTGAAGGTAGCAATATGTGCCGCTAGGAGTTATGAAGCTAGTCTTTGGCTCATCTTCCTTCTTCATCCAATTTTGATGATAGCCTGAGTAACAATCTTATAGACTCATGAGCTCTAAAGAGGCTACTGCATCTACAAGAGAGTCTATTCTTGGTAATGGGAACTCGTCCTTTGGACAGGCCTTGTTAAGATCTATAAAATCAATGCACATTCTCCATTTACCATTGGCCTTCTTCACCATAACAGTATTGGCTAGCCATTCTGGATATTTCACCTCTCTGATGACACCAGCACTAAGAAGTCTCTTTACTTCGTTTTGAGTACCTTCATCTTTGTCTTTAGACATCTTTCGAAGCCTTTGTTTTCTTGGCCTGAAGGATGGATTCACATTGAGTGAATGTTCGATAACATCTCTGTTGACACCACAGAGATCATTGGCTGACCAAGCAAAGACATCTTTGTTGTTGAATAAAAATCTTATCAAAGTATTCTCTTGCTCATCAGATAGCTGAGATCCCAGCAGCACCCTTTGTTTTGCTATGTCTTCGCATAGTAGCATAGGCTTCGACTAATTTGCCGAAGCAGCCTTCTCTCTTTTATGCTTAAACTGTTGATAAGCTTTGGCTTCGTCTATGTTATGGATTGCTTTTGAATCTGTCCAATTTCCTTCAGCCTTTTTGGCAGCTTCTTGACTTCCATGGATAGTGATGGGCCCTTGTTCCGAAGGTATCTTCAACATAAGTACGATGGATGAAGTATTGCTTCGAAAGCATTAAGTGTCCCTCTACCAACGATTGCATTGTATGGATACTCCATGTCAACAATGTCAAAAACTACTTGCTCAGTTCTTGTATTGTGGACATAGCCGAAGGTAACTGGCATCGTGATTTTGCCAAGTGCCACAATCTGTCTTCCCCCGAAGCCACAAAGAGGGTGTGTAGCATCATGAATCTTGTCTTCTGGCTCTTGCATCTGTCTGAAGGCCTTAGAAAATATGATATCCGATGCATTGCCTGTGTCAACCAGAACATTATGGACCAGAAACCCCTTGATGACACAAGATGTAACCATAGCATCATTGTGGGGGTAATCCTTGAGCTGAAGGTCCTCCTGGGAGAAGGTGATTGGGATATGGGACCATTTGGACTTGATGAAGGGTCCCTGCACCCCAACATGCTGCACCCTTCTCTGTGCTTCCTTCTTCTGCTTCTTGTTAGCTAGCTCTGAGCTTGAACCACCTGTTATCAGGAGCACCAGCTTCGTAGCCGAAGATACTACGGCTTGGTTACTGAAGGAAGCCATCAGCTCAAAAGTGGAAGTGAGTTCACCGGAGGTGGGCACCAATGTTGGGGGCTTGTTCTCAAATGCTATGAATTAAGAACAAGGCAACATAAAATATTAAAGGTTAATACCCTTCGTCCTTCGAAGCATTATTTCCCTTAGGATATAATAATCTTTAGACGAAGGTCGTAAAAGATGAACCTTCATCATCACAGAGTATATTAATGAAAGGAGAAGCATATGAAATATAAAAGACAACATGGATAATTATATGACATTTCTAATATATATTCCTTTTTAGTTATCATGAATAAACAGAGGAACAATATTGAATTACATTTATACCTTCGACTTTGATAGAAGGTAAGAATCCAAGCGTGACGCATAAGAGAATTCAAGTCAGTGTAAACAGTACGGGGGTACTGTTCACCTATTTATAGGCATGGGACGCAGCTCGGTCATAATTACATTTATGCCCCTGATGACTAGTTACAATCGTGACATAAATCATCATGGACTGAACGGTCTTTTCCTCTTCAAGTCGGTGTGGCCCTTAGTCTTCAGTCATGTCGCTATGCCGAAGCTCCCTGTAACTTCGGAGTGTACCTTCGCGCTGAGTTTGATTATACACTGATCTTTCGAAGATGCTTCTTCTTAAAGGACCTTCGGCGACGAAGCAGGCCCCCAACAAATAATAATATGTTAATTCGTGTGTAACGGTGTAGCAAGATCCATGTTTGAGTCCCACCTTAGAAGTGGTACCTTAAAATTAAAACATCGCGTGCACACCTTAAAATTTTCACAAAATTAATTATTTTTTGGAAATGAGTAAGAACGATAATTTCCTAATTTGTATGTAATGGTGTAGCTAGATCCATGACCCCACCTTAAAATACAAGACCTTAAAATATTTTAAAATTTTCACAAAGTTAACCAATATTTGTTGGAAATGGTTTAGTGTGTCGATCGGTTAAATTGTATGGAATATTTTAAGAAGATCCATACATGGACCATAGATTAAAAGTCTGTCTAGGATTATGGAGAGGTTACACTAGCGCAAAACAAAATTTTTGATCTCATAAAGCCAAGATCTACTACTGTTATAGGTCACGAGATTACCATTAGACATGCAGAATAGCGAAAGTCATCTTGATGTAGACGAACGCGTCGAGCAGTGTCATGCAGTCGCCGATGTCCTTCATGTCCATGCGTGGTTCGTCCTAGTGCTCCAGATGCAGTACCTCTGAGGTATCTACATGCGCAGGGATGAAGCGCCACACACCAGACTGCTAGGTCTACGACAGCGGCGTGGCAAGGACAAGAGGGGCGGTGGCTGGTTTGCTAGTGATCAAATTAGGTTAACCTTAACCGCGTCCCTACCCTTCATTACATAGGTGTCCTGATGGGCTTTTGACTCTGAGGCCCATCAAAAACCCAAAACTGAGTCAACTAACATTTTAATTATAAAAAGAACATGAACACTAATTTCTTTATTTTATCCTTTAGGAAAAACTAAGTGATTTATATATAATGTGGACTAAATTCTATGAAATGATTAATCATGCCATATATCTAGTTATGAACAAATTGACTATAAGTTTGATTAATAAATTATAAGAAAGGATAATTAATCTATTAATTATCTTTAGTTCTATTTTAGGAACAAATGATTTAATTCATTAAAAAGGGAATTATGTTCGACAAAATTTAATCTATCATTTAACTGTGGCCACTTAATTATGCTATATTAGAGATCTCAATCTAGCATACACATTTAATATAAAATACTTGAATCCAAATCTTAAAAAGGTAATCTCTACTATTCCTTAAGAGGCTACCGTAGGCGTCCACACCCGGGTGGTGCACGGTTCTGCCCCCGCGCGACTACGCCCTTCCGCCTCGCCCCCGAAATCTCGCATCGATGGAAGGTCGTGCGTTGCGCCACCTCCCCCGCCCCTTCCATACTCCTCCCGCACCCCTTCCATCCCACCATGCTCCATGCCCCTGCCTCCACCATCCCTGCCCCACAAGTTGTCCCCATCCTCGGAAATCTCGTCGCGCCCCCGAAATTCTCGCCTCGCCAGCGCCCCAATACCTCCCCTACCTCCCACCAAGAGAAGATCCCATCCACTACTGCCGGGTCGCTGTCCTCCCTTCCGCCGTGCCCCTCCTGTTCCACCTGCTCCGCTTGCTCACCGCAGGTGACAAGCTCGTCGCTCGGTCGCTTCCATATGGACGGCCCCGTCCCGTGCTTAGATCCGGGCGCGGGCCTCCTTCCTCCTCGCTCTTGGCGCCTTCGCCTATACCTGTTGCGGTAGGCAACAAGGCAGGCAGGCAGCAGCAGAGCACCTTGGTGATCTACGAAGAGGATGGATTCTAGGATCTCCCTCCTCTACGCCCTCGTCCTCACCTCCTCCCTCCTGCACTGCGCCAGATCCGACGGTAAGCTTCTTCATCTCCCTTCTCCTGACTGGGTTCCCGCGGATCTGGTGCGCCGCACTGTGTTCTCGCCTTCTGGTGATCTGGCAATGTGCACCAGCTACGTACGAATCGGGTGGACGTGGTCTCGTGGCTTGGACTGTTGCCGGGAATTGTTTTAGCAGCCGCACGAGCTTAGGCTCTTCTATCTGCTGCTAACCACAAGTATGATTGATATCCAATGCCTAGAGTCAGCTCGGGCGTTTGCTGCAAGATCTACACCCAGAGCAGAGGTGTCGTTAAGAATGGGAACACAGTGTATTTTTATACAGGCTTCGCTTGAACCTAAAATCTCTTGCACATGTTCCATTCTAAGTGCTCTATCGCTCGTAATTCTCATGCCTTCTGACTACGAAATCTAGCGCTGTTCTGGTAGGAAATTGACCGAACTCCTCCCCTTTTCAAGCAATGACGCAGCTCCTCAAGGGCATCAACAGCTATAGGTCCTCGCTCAAGGTCCCGGCACTGTCCGAGAACAAGAACGCGGCGTGCCTGGCCGAGCAGCTCGCGAGGCAGTTCAAGGGGCAGGAGTGCACCAACACGGCCGTTCAAGGAGGCCATTGATTTTGGCTTGTCTGTATTTTTCATTCCAGGTGTAGTTTGTTTTCCTTTATCTATTTGTCATTTTTCTTCATTAGTCATTGTCAATAATGTCATCTTGTTGATAATATGATCACTCGACTATGGTGGTATGTCTTATCCCTTTTGCTGCTTGGTTTCATGGCATATGTTGAAGAACCGAATTTGAATTTGTGTAGGCGAACGGTTTTCTAAGATTGTTTAGAATGTTGAGAATAACAGAAAAGAAATATGTTCTAATCACTTGTAAATTCAAATGCTCAATATGGTATGTTGTGGACTGATACTCATTTTCTTGACATCGAATTTGGGTGTGGTGATTGGGAGATGGGGCTGTAGAAGATAAAAATGCATCTTAATTTTTTTGTTGTTAAATGTTTTTGACTTTTTTGTGTGTTTCAATGTTGCAATGCAGAAACAGAACAGGGTGTTGCTCAGGCAATCATTCGATCTGTCATTGATTTCAAAAGAGATCCATGGCCAAGGGTGTCTGATAACGCCAAAGACCTTGTCAGAGGAATGCTGAATCCGGACCTAAAATGATGATTGACAGCTCACCAAGTGCTTGGTAATAACCATTTTCACACTAGATGGTTGTATTGTGTTTTGCTCAGTTTTTTCAATCTTAAATCGGTGCAAAATTATTATCTTAGATTGCTGAACCTTGCGTTAGCATTGATGGAAGATAATCTCTACTACTACTTAAGTGGCTAATGTAGGCGTCCACACCCCCGGATGGTGCACTGTTCTGCCGAAACTGCATCCCGCCCGCACGCCGCGCTTTCTGCCTTTCTCCACGCGCTCCCATAAACCATGGATGGAATGTCATCTTCTCCATGCGCTGCCCCGCCTGCCATCGCAAGCGTGTTCCCTCCTCGCTCCCTGTAATATGAACGCTTACTATCACAATATTGCTAGCTGTGACTTAAATGTATCACCGTGTATTAAACTGGACTGAATCTGTGTAAAAGAAATAAATTCATGTCTGAATCTGAATTCATGTCCTACCTTTCTTTGTCCGAATATTTCTTTTATTGTTTGGAACTGCACTTGTAATATGAACGCTTACTGTCACAATATTGCTAGCTGTGACTTAAAAGTATCACCGTGTATTAAACTGGACTGAATCAGTGTAAAAGAATTAAATTCATGTCTGAATCTGAATCTGAATTCATGTCCTACCTTTCTTTGTCCAGACAGTTTTGTCTTCTACCTTTCACCGCTGCCAACTCCGCGGGCCTCTGTAATTTATTTGTGAATTAACTGCTTTGCGCATTCATTCTATCATTTTTTCAGCTTTAAGATCGGAAGCTGACGTCGTTTGTCTATTATTTTCAGATCAAAATTCAGTGCGTTTATTGGCTGTTGAAGGTTGTGCTGCTCTTGGTAAATTGTTGGAGCCACAAGATTGTGTAGCTCACATTTTCCAGTCATTGTCAATTTCTCCCAGGTACATTGTTCCCATGTTGTCTCGTAGTTCTATTTTGCAGCAAGTAATTTGCTTTCTTTGTGGATATATTATTGGGAGTCATGTTTTTAGTTGCTGCAAGTGCTTTCACTGTACTACAAGTAGGCAATATTTGCTTTGTTTCAGTATTATTTGCTTTGTTTAATACACGGTGGTACTACAAGTAGGGAAATTGGAAAAGAACAAGGAAAAGGAAGAGATAAGACTGGTGTGTAAGAAAAACAGAATGAAGTATCATGTGTTGAGGAAGAACCTTGAATCTTCCATAAATTTTATAAAGAAAGGGTGGCATAAAGCTCCCTTAGTAGTTGAGTGGTCCCAGAAACAATTCAATTTGAATACTGCTCTTATTGCTATTATTTTCAAAGCAAAATTTACAAAATCCATCAAAAGAAGAATATATAAAACTCAAGTGACCTGACCTACAGTTGGTTGCTTCCAAGATAGATATCAGAATTCAGAAGCAAGTTCTTCTTACCTTTTTCCTGGCCTCAGCCTTGTCCTTCTCTGCTTCCAAAGCTTTATGTTTCTCCTCTAATTTTGTGTAGAACTGGGTAATAACAAACTGTCACTACCAGACCCTTTTTGGAACAAAAGTGCTTGCTAGGAGATACCTGGGTAATAACAACACTGGGTATGAAGCTACGTATATCCTTCAAAACCACAGTTACACAATGGCACCACATGTTTTTTCTAGAAAGAATGGAGGGGGTATTCATGTGTGCCATCAGTACACAAACACATTCAGATAATAAACTCTATCATGCACAATGGACATCTGTTTGCCTTTTTCTGAAATTTCAGAAGCAGTACGAGCTTTGAGCTATTCCATAAAATTCTTCAAATTTCTTGACTGTTTCTGTTCAGCTTGAGACTGGATAATAATGCAAGATTGTTCTTCTAAATGTCTCTTGGCAGAACCAATTTCCTTTTCAATTTCTTGACAATGATGCTACATATTCAGTTTAGCAGTATCAACAAATGAGCAGGACTCATGAAATTTTCCTAGTACAACAGTAAGAAATATCAAAGCTTCCCAACTCTCCACTATTTGTAGCTCAAGGGACCTATAACTACCCAGTAACTCATTCTGCAGTTGCCCGATAAGAATATCTTTGGATTCTAAATCTGATAGGTAAATTTTGTAACCATCCAAAAAAAATATTTATATGGAATGTCCGGGGTTCGAATTCTCCATCCAATCAACAATCTGTACGAACTTTCATTGATTCCGTTGGAGCAGACATTGTATGCCTGCAAGAAACCAAAATACAAAATATTTCTAGAGGAACTTTCTTTGCTATTCTTGGAGTGACTTTTGAAGAATTCCTCTTTTTACCTTCCTCTGGGGCTAGCGGTGGTATTCTTTTAGCCTGGAAAAGGCATGTGCAAGCAACAGGGCATAACAGAGTGGGCCCTTATTCTGTCCAATTCCAGCAGTCAAATGGCCAACCTTGGTGGTTATCCGGTGTCTATGGGCTTCGAGACATTGATGACAAGATTCCATTCCTCCAAAAGCAACTGCTACGGTAAAAGGTTTCATTTTGAGTCTTTTTGGCCAAAATTGGAGGGATTCCAGGAAGTAGCCCAGGAAGCGTGGGCATCGAGTGGTGGTAGCTCTTGCCCATTCCTGACTCTTAAGATGAAGTTGAAAGCCACTGCATGTGCCCTTCAGAGGTGGAGTGATAAAAGAATGTCGAGGTAAGGGCTGTAATTTGTGTGATCGTTTTATCACTCTTTTTATCGAATTGTTACATCCAGAGTCATCACTGTACTCTAAGGTCTTGTTTGGTTCCTTTAGTCCAGGGACTAAAGTTTAGTTAGGAGACTAAAGTTTAGTCCTACCATGTTTGGTTCTAGGGACTAAAACTATTCAAAACACATTAAATGAATCATAAGGGGACTAAAATACCCCTTAGCATTCTCCCACCATAAGTGCAGCTGAAATAAAGGAGGGGCAAAAGTGGAATTTATATGGTTTAGTCTCTTTTAGTCACCCCTTGAGGGACTAGAGACTAAAACAGTTTAGTCCCAGTTTTAGTCCCACACTTTGGCAATTTAGGGACTAAATGAGACTAAAATAGAGAGACTAATCTTTAGTCCCTCAAACCAAACGGGGTCTAAAACAGTCTGAACAATAGAGTGTTTTCGCTTACACAATTACAAGTGTACTACGAGTCATAGATGGTTGTGAAAGTGCCTGAATGTACTTACGAATTAGTATAATGGACGTTTAGCATATTATATATGTTTTTGACTTAAAAGTTATTGCAAGCTGAAATAACGAACAAAGTGTGTCCACCCTTGCACATTGTCTGTTTTTCAGCACACATCAAGCAACTTCCATCCTCATTCTCTCTGCTAAGTCATGACACGTTAAAAGCGTGTTTTTTGGACAATAGCCACAAAACCACATGCGAAGCGTATATTGCCTGTTAGTTTATACATGTGAATATATACAATATATGATGCATGTGTTACTAGAATTTTCTTATTATTTTTAGTAGCATATAGTGGTGGGTTTCGAAGAACAATATGGTTTTATGGATCCAGCTCAATAGAATTAGGATCAGATGGATTGCGGTACAAAATGGGAGTTCATACTATAACTATTTCTTATTCGTGCTGATATTTTTTGCTGTTCATATACCTATTTATTATGTGTCGTTTGCTTGGTACTTGCACATGATTCTGTCGAATTATCCGTTACATGGCTCACAGGTTTTGACCCCAGTTCATTGATTTGCTTGTTGGTACCGCTATTGACCATCCAATGCAGTGTTCTCAAGGTCCAAAGTACGTGGACCTTCAGTAATATCCAAGATATTCATCATGCACTTCTATAAAATGTAATGTAATCCTAAGTGTTCATCGTTTTATTTTTCTTGAGTGAATGAAATGTTACTAAAATTATTCGTTTTCCAGATATTTACCATGTGCCATATTCTTTTTTTTATATATGGCCCTTGATTCACACTAATCCTCTCACATACCAGTTAGCCATGTGTTCTGTTTGACAAGGAGAAGGAAGCAAGAACAAGGTCGGAAAAGAGAAACTCAACTCCTGCTAATGACAAGCTCATGTGTACATTGTGATAGGTGAGAGCTTCAAAGGCTAGCTGCTGCTTCTTGCCTCTTGCATTTCTCTTTTCTTGCTCGTGCTCCAAATCTTCTTGTTGCGGTGGCTTGGCAAGCGTAGTGGTTGTCTGTGTCTGCCTGGTGATGACATTTGCTACACGCGATCTCCTGCAGTCGCTACTCGCTACAAGGCTGTTGGGGATGCCATTGTTAGCTGATTCTTTTCCTCACTAGTGAAGGGCAGCTGGTTGCTTCAGCTGAAAGAGTCGAGCAAACCAACAATTCAATTAGCTGGAGCATGATCAGAATTCTTGTCTGTACTGCAGGCACTGTTCTGGGGTCTATTTATGCGCAATGGCGGTTTATGAGAGGAGAGGTGGCCCCCATCTGTGGCCGCAAAGGAGCTTTGCCAACTACGACAACAACATCCTGTCTCTGGTTGTAATTGTAGTATTTGTTGGTAAATAATTTTATCGAATATTTTGTATACCGTTGTAAAGCATGGGCATATAACTAGTTATATAATTATTTATCTAGTAAGTTTGATTAAGAAAACATGAACTACAATTCTTTTTAACTTCATAATTAGAAAACTACACATAAATTGACTACAACAAACATAATTTAAATTAATTTATGAGAGCACGCAAACTATTAAAACATATAATTAAAGAGGTTTATCACATACTTACAAAACTTAACAAAATAATGATTAGTATACTAAATATTATTTATTTAAAATAAATTAGTTTGAGGCTAGAGCAAAATTAAAGGGGTAGATAGCAGACGTGCTTCGGACTCGACGCAAGGGAGGAGGTCTTGGACACCGTGGTGCGACGTCAAATATCCGATGTCGGTAGAACGACGGCAAGCCATGACGCGTGCTGAAAACGACGGCGCGAGGAGGGGATCTGGCAGCGTGGCGAAGGCACGGCGCTGGCGAGGTTCTCCGTCAAGCAGCAAGAGATGTTAGCGAAGCTCCGACGACGTCATAGCCATGTACTGGCGCACGGACGAGGAGTCAACATCGACGGCAGAGTGGCTGTGCGCGCAGTTAGGAGAGTCATGGCGTTCGGCAGCAGCAGATGCAGGGGAGGATGTCTTGGCCACGGCAGTGCGACATCACGGCAAATATCTGATGTCAGCAGGATGACGGCAAGCGATGACGCGTGCTGAAAACAACGGCGCGGGGGAGGGGATCTGGCAGCGTGGCGAAGGCACGGCGCTGGCGAGGTTCTCCGTCAAGCAGAAGAGATGTTGGCGAAGCTCCGACGACGTTATAACCATGTACGGGCGTGGGGACGAGGAGTCAACATCGACAGCAGAGTGGTTGCGCGCAATTAGGAGAGTCATGGCGTTCAGTAGCTGCAGATGCAGAGCAGAGTGACTTCGGCGAGCTCCGACGGGCGCAGACGGTGGAAGATGGCGCGCTGGGATCGTCAGCAAGGTGCTCGTGCACCACGAGCAGTAGCGCGAGCAGAGACACGACGTTCAGGAGCCAGCAAGGTGCGGGAAAACAGCAGCGGGGTGCTGGGCGGTGCTCGGATTCCAACGAGATGGCATGCAGACATTCCGACGACGGCAACACGGCTGTGTAGAGCGTCGCGAAGAGGATGGCAGCGATTGGCGGCTTCCACTGAAGACGAGCGAGCAGCGTAGTAGAGAAACTGGGTGGAGATGTGAAGGGAAGCTCGACTGGGCCTGCAACAAGCGTTGTACGGCATCAGAGACAGTGCACAGAAGAGACGAGAAAGCAGGGAGATTAGGAGCTTGACCACGACTTGATTTTATAGGGGGGAGGCGAGAGGGGAACGGATGCCGCGAGGGAGAGCAAACGGCGCCGAGCAGGGAGGAATTTAGAGCGATCGCCATTAATGGTCGTAGGAGAAGAAACTGTCGGCAATGGATGGGAAGGGAAACATGCGTGAGGCTGTTGGCGGCATGCTCCACTGAGCAGGAAGACAAGCGGATGCTGGGGAGGGGAAGGGACTGGCGGCGCTGCGTGGTGTAACAAGTGTAAGTAATGCATATGCTTTGGGGGGTATGTGGGTTTGGGTAATGAGTTGTTAGTGAGCTGTCAGAAGGATTAGCTGTCAGTAAGCTGGGCTTTAGCCTGATTAATAAACCTTCTAAGGAGGTGTTTGAATGCCATAAAACTAATAGTTAGTGGCTAGGTGGGCCTGGTCCGAAAGAACTGATGCTCCGCCTCTCCAACGTTTTACCACGGCGCGTTGGGGCATGTCGGCATGGCCCGACGACTCCGGCGACCTGTGCCCCTGCTCGCGGCGACCCGTCGACCCTATGGTGCGCGACGCCCCCTTTGCCTGGCTCCGAGTTGCTGGCAGGTGCCAGCCGCGCGCCAGTCGCCAGGGAACATCCCGCCGGAGAAACGGCGACGGAGGAGGTCGACCTTGAAGAAGGGGAAATCCTTGCTCATGGCGGTTTTGGTGGGGGTGGAGGATCTGCTAGCAGCTTCGCTAGTGACCCTTTGCCCCTGCGAGACCAAAGACCGGCGGGAGAACCTAGAGCTCGTGAAGCAAACAGAGTTACCACCGCGCAGTGCTCGACGTTGGGCCGCTCCGAGCGAGCTGAGACTCAAGTGGTTGCGGAGGATGCTGACCTCGACATTGGAGACCATCCCAAGGATGGCTCCACGGTGATTACAAGACGCAATGTAAGTGTGTCTGATCTTGCTTATTCCTCTGCTCTTGGGGAACCAACATTGAGCGAGCGTGCTTGCTCTAGAAATGCTGACAACAAATCCCCCCTGATATATCATATCGTGTGGCTAAGGAGCCTGTTAATGATCAATTTCGGTCTGATGGAGAAACTTTATGTGGGTTACGATGGATGGAGCAAGGGAATCGAACTCAGATTGATGATCTGTCATTCTCTCATGCAGAATCCGGTGGTTTGGCTGAACAACCTGTTCTTGTAGCAAATCACCTTGGATGCCCTACCGATAATGACATTCTGAGCACGATAGTTGAGCCAAACCATATGGACCCACGGTACCACAGTCCTAAAGAACGGAAGGGAGAAAAGACCCAACATATGGTCTCCAGCAAGCCGTTCCCACGCAGAGCTTGCAGGATCCGTCCATGGCGTGGCCCGCTGCCGAGACCGAGACCGGCGACGTGGTTAACGTTGGAAGCCTTCTTGCCATCGAATTTCAACTGGGCCCACAAGTCTAATTCATCGGGAGACAACGTGGTAATTGCGGGCGAAAAGGACCCGGGGGCGGCGCCAACCGAAGCGACATGCGCGCCTCCCCTCGGGAACGGCCGGCTCGACAGTTATGGGAGGAGTTCACGAGAAATCGCCTCGGTCCCTGCTAGAGCCGATCTAATCAAGAGAGCCAAGGCCTTTGGACGATCAAGATCCTGTTTAATCCGCCACAATCTTGGCAAGGCAGGGGTGAAGCTCTCCACCCTTAAGGCCTTGTTTGATAAGGAGGGATTGAAGTGGATTGAAGTGTATTTTAGGGATTGAAAGGGAAATTACTTTATATTACTCTTCAATACACCTTATACCACCTCAATCCACCTTAATCCAAAATTACCCAAACAAGCTCTAAGGCAACCAGTGCTACGGGGGTTTAGAACTTTGTTCGATCCCCCTCGTACAGAGATGGCTGCTCGTCCGCCTCCCCTTAACCAGAGCGCCCATGATGCGAATCACCGCCCAATCATCCCGAACAACAGAAACCCTACAATGGTTGTGCCCAGGCAGGTGATGGGTGGGCGTGGGCGATCCTCCCCCCCCCCCCCCCCCCCCCCCCCCCCCCCTCGCGCCATGGACGTGGATATGGTGCACCACCACATCGCCAAGGGCCGGGACGAGGTGGCTTCCATGGTCGAGACACGACGGCTCCCATGGCCGCTCCTCGCGATCCTACATGGGAGCCTGGGCGTGGTGTGGCGGGGCGTGGCCACGTTTCCCACCACAACCTCGCTACCAACAGCGCGTGGAGGGCCACACGGTCAACCAGGTGGCATTGCCCCAGGTGGACCTTGCTGATGGTGCTACGAGTGATGAAAGGACTACAGATCAGTTGCATCCGGCAACGACAGCCTTAGGTACAAGTGTCAAGGCCAAGAAACTGAAAATCCTCTCTGTTTTCGTTGCAAGTTGGGTGGCCATGTGAATGATGATTGCAGAGCAGTTCTAGATTGCGTGATCTGCAATAAGAAAAATTCACATGTGGTTGCAAAGTGCCCTCTTTTGAAACTGCCTAGGCCCGATGCATCCTTTTTTGGCTTTGGTAACAATGAGCTAGGATTCTTCCGTGTCCCAGAATTTGACTATAAGCTAGAAACACCGGATCCAGCCCCGACTGCTCTAATTAAAGTGGCTGGGGAAAACTCACGGCCGAAGCAGTTCAGATTGAACTCGCTAGGTTCGTCACAGGGGATTGGGTTTGGGAGGTTCTGCCCCATAGTGATGATTCTTTCTTGGTGGTCTTCCCCTCGGTTGAGGAACTGGAAAGGATGGCAGATGTGGATTTTACTCTCAAAAATCATGGAGTGACCCTCACTATCTCAGAATGGAAGGATGCCAATGATGTTGAACCAAATTAGCAATTGGACGAGGTTTGGGTCCATGTGAAGGGGGTGCCTCACGCCTGGAGACATTACCTGGGCCTCTGGGCTCTCGGATCAGTCATTGGAGTTACTCTTGATGTGGACATGTACACATACAAAAAGATGGGGGTGATCCGGTTGCTTATTGGAATGATGAGCAGGGACCCTCTCCCCTTTACCACTGACATTGTTTTCGGCAAAAAGGGATATGGGATTACCTTTGATGCGGAAGATGAGAACTTTATTCCTGCAGTCCCTGTGATTTTTAAGGATGCCCTTGCAACGATGGTGATGGTGGGGCGGACAAAGAAACTAGGCCTGATGATAAAAGCCAGAGCATGCTGTAATCCCAAAAAAAAATTGGTAGAAGAAAATAATAATAATAAAGTAAATAAATATATATATTTATAAGGGTGTTTTTAGAATGTTTGAAACCTTTAGAAATTATTATTTTCCTTCCACTATCATAATTAATTAAGAGAGTAAAAGCTAGGAAATGTGTATCTCATGCTAATGAGTCTGTTGTGAGGCATTTTGTTGAAATAAAGAAAGCGTAATTTAAAATTGATCTCAAATTATAAATAAAAAATATAAGACATCAAAGGAATCTTAATAAAAGCATTTATGCCTTCCATAATTAAGTAGAAAAATGAATAAATAATGTTAAGGCAACCCATGAGTGTTAAATTCACATTGTGAGTTTTGTGTGTATATGGAAATCTTGATTTCAGAACAGTAATTCAAATGTAGTTTGAATCCTTGAATTTAGAAAATAAACCAGAAATTATAAAAGAAAAAAATAGGGAATCACCTGTATGGGGCCGCAGTCCTGAAATTCGGCCAACTAGCTTCAACCAGCCCAGCCGTGCCAACCTAGCCACCTGCTGACACCGACTTGCGGGGCCCAGTGGTCAGCCCCACAGCCTGGTTGTCGGCCGCGCGCTCCTCACTCCTCAGCATCGTCTTGCCCCGTAGCTCTTCGTGGATGATATGTGGGCCCTGCTCACCCAAACCCTCACTCTCTCTGGCGTGTGGGTCCAACTGGTCGGGGACTTCTTCCAGGCTGAAACAGAAACGTGTAGGAGCTGGAACCGAATACCGCGGCGGAGCTCCGTGATCTGCGTCGGCTGGGTTTGGTAAATCTCGTCGGTGGTTAGCAACCTCCCACCGCCACGAACTCGATCCTCGGCATTATAAGATGCGAGCTTGCACCTACTTCGGGTCATCCATACCCGACTGCCGTGGGAGGATGTGCGTGTGGCGGAGGTCCGCCATGGGATCACCGGTCGGCCGCTGGGACCCCACGGCAGGGCGATGCTGTTGGAGGGCAGCCTGAGCGCCACACGCTCGGCTCCATCCCTTTATCCGCGCTCACGCCGCCTGGGCACTCGTGCTCGCCGTTGTCATCTCGACGGGGCGCCGCCTCGCTATGTTGGTCGCGGCTCTGGATCGCACCGTGCCGTGATTGGGTCGCCACTACCCATCTCGCGCATCACCATTGGCGGGGCCTCGACGGGTGTCTCTGGGGGATCGTTTCGGTGCACTGGTGGTCTGCGTGGGTGAATTGGGGGCTGTGGCCGAGCGGGGCTCAGCTAATTTCTCGTCGGAGCGCCGTCACTTTCGTGGAGCCGCCCTCTTCGTGGACAGCACCCTCTACACCTCCATTGACGGTATGAAGTATCTCCTGGTGTTCGCTAAGCTCCCCTCCTGGATTCGCGCGTGTCTAATCTGGAATTGGGACCCCGAGGAGCCGGGTCTGTGTATGCCGGTGAGCCCCGCCACCGTATGGGTGCGGGCACCGCCGCGTCGGGCCGTCGTAGGTTGATGACAGGCCAATGGCCGTTGATTCCTTAGCAAGTGGTTAAGATTAGATATTGGGCGGACCATTGATCTGGTGATGTGTGGTGGAGATTCGATCTGGCGTGTACCTTCGCGCGTGCAGATCTGGGCCGTAGATTGCGGATCTATCGGCTCTGGTAGCATACCGATTGAAATCAATAACAGATCTAATCTAGAGCATTGTTTTTTGATCGAACGGCCGAGAGTTAACCATACACCTTCGTGGCTGCAGCTTTTCAAAAGCGTCCCTGCGCTTTTATAAAATAAGCCCCCTGTCCATTTGGGGTTTAGTCTGAGTCTAGGGAGAAATTGTGAGTTAGCCCATGGGTTTCTCTGCTATTGACGCCCAGTCCAGACAACAGAGAAAACCAGATAATTAATATTAGAAATTGAATTTTAATACAAAAATAATTCTAGAAACTTGTATAAATCATATTTAATTCATTCTAACTCCAAATTGAGTCATTCCAGTTGCAATAATTTTGTATTAATATTGTCTATCAACTAGAAATAGTGTTTAGCCATGAAACTTAAATTAAAATTGTTCATTTGGATTAATCTATTTTAAGCACTAAATAATTTCGGAAATCCATAACTTAATAACTGTAGCTCCGAATTTAGTGGTTCTTGTTTCTACGATCTCGTAGCAATGCACAGATTATGATTACGCAGTTTGTTCTTATGTTTGGTGTAATGTTAATTTTGCCTATACCATGTTTGTCTGTATTGCTACGTTTAGCAGTGAGGACACGTGTCATCTGAAGAGCAAGTGGGTACCAGGAATCTCAAGTCTGAGGCAAGTTGTTCCCTTGATCACTTCTTTTTACCCACTCATGTTCTAATTAATCCTGCATAGGTTAATTTTGATGGGACCCAATAGGTTACCCTAGTTTGTCTATCTTTATGCCTTGTTTACCGCTACACTTCTAGGTAGTACTTGCTAGTGCTTTATGTGGATTTGGGCATTGAGATATTCATGATTATACTTTTATTATCAGTTGTTATTTACTTTTCATGATAAGATCATTATGTTAATTGGAACATGGAGAACCACCCGGGAAAACAGTGCTACCACAAGGGTTTAATGGGACGCCCTTGACTGACTAACTAGGAAAGCTAGTGGAGGACTACCTTACCCGAAAGGGGCAAGGGCAGTAGGGGAGTGGTCAGTGTAGGGAGATCCTCGGGTTGATTTTGCTGTGATAGCGGTCAGACAAGGGATTCCTGCATTGGAGCTTCGTATAAACTGTAGCGGGTTTTCTGAAGCTAGTGGAACTTTGTAAAGGCCTCGTAGTGTTACCCTGCCTCGCCTCCTCGGTAGAGGTGTATGGGATTGGCCGTCTCTTGGCAGATGGATAACATGACTTGTGGGTAAAGATGTGCAACCTCTGTAGAGTGTAAAACTGGTATACTAGCCGTGCTCACGGTTATGAGCAGCTCGGACACTCACATGATTAATTTATGGAACTAAATTCAATTTGTCATATGCATTGCATCGCAGGTGATGTTGTTACTTTTGTTCTACTACTTAATTGGGTTGGTATTTACTTATACTTAGTAATTGCTAATAAAATTTTGATCAACTTTAAAAGCAATGCTCAGCTCTAACCATCCTCTTTGGTAAGCCTTACACTTCACGTGAGCTGCCACCTTTGGCGAGTTCATGCACATTATTCCCCACAACTTGTTGAGCTATGAACGTATGTGAGCTCACTCTTGCTGTCTCACACCCCCCCACAGGTCAAGAACAGGTACCACCGGATGAGGCGCTTGGAGGATGCTGCGATGTGTTCGTGAGAGATCTAGGCCGTCGTCTCCCAGTCAACTTTGGGTTGCTGGACCGTTGTCTCCTTATAATATAATTATTTTATACAGAACTCCTGTTATGTAGTAAAGATGTGACATTCGATCCTGTGCCGTGATTCATCATATGTGTGAGACTTGGTCCCAGCACACTTGGTGATTATGTTCGCGCCCGGGTCTTGGTGCCCCGAAACCCGGGTGTGACAGAAGTGGTATCAGAGGAATGTTGACTGTAGGACGAAATCTAGATAGAACTGGACAACCATTATTTACTTACCTTTGCTACTTTGATTCTTTTCTAAACTTTTCTTAATCTTTTCTCATCTATTTTCGCTTTACTCTGATTATTCTTACTTTTTCCTTCTAAAGACAAATGTGGATTTCACACTTTGAAATCCTGTGCCTAAAGTGACTTTAGGAATAGGAAGACCTAATCTTAGGAACAAAAACAAAAAAAAACTATTTTTGTAAGTATCAATACACTTGAATGCTTGTTCTTATGATACTTGCCTGATTTGGATCTTTGATTGAGTGTGATGAGTTGTGGAGTAATGTCCACAATTGCGTCTGTATATACACATAGGTATAAAAAATATATTTATAAAATAACTAGACAACCTAGATTATCCCCATTGGAATACATCTAGCTTAAGAGATTTATCTTATCCTAAAAGATCCCATTCTAACCAATTCATCTTATCTTAGAAGACTCTCTCTTATCCTAATATATTCATCTTATCATGAAAGATTCGTTTTATCCTAACCACTATATTTATCTGATCCTAAAGTAACCACCAGGATCTAATCCAAAATAATGAGGTCTTATCTAGTCGAAGCTAGTCATTCCTAGATTTGATCTAATGTGACAGGTTAATCTAACCTAACGAAGTCTAACCTTAAGTTGAGCTAATCTAATGTAAGTTACTTAAACAAGTTAGTTAATATTGGTAACATAGATTAGATCATATTCCTATAAATGGGTGCTAAACCTAAATTGGTGTCTCAGACCAACTCGTTTGTGGAACCACCACAACCTAGCCTATGTTATATGTTGTCTAACTCATTTATCCCAAAAGCAAAGTAAACCTTGTTGGGCCTACCCATCCCAAGTACCGACAACTATCTTAACCATATGTCCTTAACACAGATGGCAACTCTAAGGGTGAAGGCCAAAGAAGATCAACCTCGTCGAGGAAGGAGAGAAGTCAAACTCAATCTTCAGATGCATTACCACTCAATACAGAATTCTTTCCCACTAAAAATTTTCTCACCCTAGGCTATGCTTGCCCTAACCTATCTTTCATCCTACACAATAAGGTGACCATACATATATATACCCTTGCTTTCATAACCACTTTCTAAATAACATGACACTTCTTAGAAGTTAAAAGCTAAACTATAAATAAAGCTTTTTACATCCCTGTCCTTACAAATCTCGAGGACGAGATTTCTGTTAAGGGAGTAGGATTTGTAATGCCCAAAAAAATTGGTAGAAGAAAATAATAATAATAATAAAGTAAATAAATATATATATTTATAAGGGTGTTTTGAGAATGTTTGAAACCTTTAGAAATTATTATTTTCCTTCCACTATCATAATTAATTAAGAGAGTAAAAGCTAGGAAATGTGTATCTCATGCTAACGAGTCTGTTGTGAGGCATTTTGTTGAAATAAAGAAAGCATAATTTAAAATTGATCTCAAATTATAAATGAAAAATATAAGACATCAAAGGAATCTTAATAAAAGCATTTATTCCTTCCATATTTAAGTAGAAAAATGAACAAATAATGTTAAGGCAAACCATGAGTGTTAAATTCACATTGTGAGTTTTGTGTGTATATGGAAATCTTGATTTCAGAACAGTAATTCAAATGTAGTTTGAATCCTTGAATTTGGAAAATAAACCAGAAATTATAAAAGAAAAAAATAGGGAATCACCTGTATGGGGCCACAGTCCTGAAATACGGCCCACTAGCTTCAACCAGCCCAGCCGTGCCAACCTAGCCACCTGCTGACACCGACTTGCGGGGCCTAGTGGTCAGCCCCACAGCCTGGTTGTCGGCTGCGCGCTCCTCACTCCTCAGCATCGACTTGCCCCGTAGCTCTTCATGGATGATATGTGGGCCCTGCTCACCCAAACCCTCACTCTCTCTGGCGTGTGGGTCCAACTAGTCAGGGACTTCTTCCAGGCTGAAACAGAAACGTGTAGGAGTTGGAACCGAATACCACGGCGGAGCTCCGTGATCTGCGTCGGCTGGGTTTGGTAAATCTCGCCGGTGGTTAGCAACCTCCCGCCGCCACGAACTCGATCCTCGGCGTTATAAGATGCGAGCTTGCACCTACTTCGGGTCATCCATACCCGACTGTCGTGGGAGGATGTGCGTGTTGCGGAGGTCTGCCATGGGATCACCGGTCGGCCGCTGGGACCCCACGGCAGGGCGATGCTGTTGGAGGGCAGCCTGAGCGCCACACGCTCGGCTCCATCCCTTTATCCGCGCTCACGCCGCCTGGGCACTCGTGCTCGCCGTCGTCATCTCGACGGGGCGTCGCCTCGCTATGTTGGTCGTGGCTCTGGATCGCATCGTGCCGTGATTGGGTTGCCACTACCCATCTCGCGCATCACCATTGGCGGGGCCTCGACGGGTGTCTCTGGGGGATCGTTTCGGTGCACTGGTGGTCTGCGTGGGTGAATTGGGGGCTGTGGCCGAGCGGGGCTCAGCTAATTTCTCGTCGGAGCGTCGTCACTTTCGTGGAGCCGCCCTCTTCATGGACAGCACCCTCTACACCTCCATTGATGGTATGAAGTATCTCCTGGTGTTTGCTTAGCTCCCCTCCTGGATTCGCGTGTGTCCAATCTGGAACTGGGGCCCCGAGGAGCCGAGTCTGTGTATGCCGGTGAGCCCCGCCACCGTATGGGTGCGGGCACCGCCGCGTCGGGCCGTCGTAGGTTGATGACAGGCCAATGGCCGTTGATTCCTTAGCAAGTGGTTAAGATTAGATATTGGGCGGACCGTTGATCTGGTGTTGTGTGGTGGAGATTCGATCTGGCGTGTACCTTCGCGCGTGCAGATCTAGGCTGTAGATTGCGGATCTATCGGCTCTGGTAGCATACCGATTGAAATCAATAACAGATCTAATCTGGAGCATTGTTTTTTGATCGAATGGCCGAGAGTTAACCATACCCCTTCGTGGCTGCAGCTTTTCAAAAGCGTCCCTGCGCTTTTATAAATTAAGCCCGCCGTCCATTTGGGGGTTAGTCTGAGTCTAGGGAGAAATTGCGAGTTAGCCCCTGGGTTTCTCTGCTATTGACGCCCAGTCCAGACAACAGAGAAAACCAGATAATTAATATTAGAAATTGAATTTTAATACAAAAATAATTCTAGAAACTTGTATAGATCATATTTAATTCATTCTAACTCCAAATTGAGTCATTCGAGTTGCAATAATTTTGTATTAATATTGTCTATCAACTAGAAATAGTGTTTAGCCATGAAACTTGAATTAAAATTGTTCATTTGGATTAATCTATTATAAGCACTAAATAATTTCGGAAATTCATAACTTAATAACCGTAGCTCCGAATTTAGTGGTTCTTGTTTCTACGATCTCGTAGCAATGCGTAGATTATGATTACGCAGTTTGTTCTTATGTTTGGTGTAATGTTAATTTTGCCTATACCATGTTTGTCTGTATTGCTACGTTTAGCAGTGAGGACACGTGTCATCTGAAGAGCAAGTTGGTACCTAGAATCTCAAGTCTGAGGCAAGTTGTGCCCTTGATCACTTCTTTTTACCCACTCATGTTCTAATTAATCATAATGATCTGCATAGGTTAATTTTGATGGGACCCAATAGGTTATCCTAGTTTGTCTATCTTTATGCCTTGTTTACCACTAAACTTCTGGGTAGTACTTGCTAGTGCTTTATGTGGATTTGGGCATTGAGATATTCATGATTATACTTTTATTATCAGTTGTTATTTACTGTTCATGATAAGATCATTATGTTAATTGGAACATGGAGAACCACCCGGGAAAACAGTGCTACCACAAGGGTTTAATGGGACGCCCTTGGCTGACTAACTAGGAAAGCTAGTGGAGGACTACCTTACCTGAAAGGGGCAAGGGCAGTAGGGGAGTGGTCAGTGTAGGGAGGTCCTTGGGTTGATTTTGCTGCGATGGCGGTCAGATGAGGGATTCCTGCATTGGAGCTTCGTATAAACTGTAGCGGGTTTTCTGAAGCTAGTGGAACTTTGTAAAGGCCTCGTAGTGTTACCCTGTCTCGCCTCCTTGGTAGAGGTGTATGAGATTGGCCGTCTCTTGGCAGATGGGTAACATGACTTGTGGGTAAAGATGCGCAACCTCTGCAGAGTGTAAAACTGGTATACTAGTCGTGCTCACAGTCATGAGCAGCTCGGACACTCACATGATTAATTTATGGAACTAAATTCAATTTGTCATATGCATTGCATCGCAGGTGATGTTGTTACTTTTGTTCTACTACTTAGTTGGGTTGGTATTTACTTATACTTAGTAATTGCTAACAAAATTTTGACCAACTTTAAAAGCAATACTCAGCTCTAATCATCCTCTTTGGTAAGCCTTACACTTCACGTGAGCTCCCACCTTTGGCGAGTTCATGCACATTATTCCCCACAACTTGTTGAGCTATGAACGTATGTGAGCTCACTCTTGTTGTCTCACACCCCCCCACAGGTCAAGAACAGGTACCACCGGATGAGGCGCTTGGAGGATGCTGCGATGTGTTCGTGAGAGATCTAGGTCGTCGTCTCCCAGTCAACTTTGGGTTGCTGGACTGTTGTCTCCTTATAATGTAATTATTTTATACAGAACTCCTGTTATGTAGTAAAGATGTGACATTCGATCCTGTGCCATGATTCATCATATGTGTGAGACTTGGTCCCAGCACACCTGGTGATTATGTTCGCGCCCGGGTCTTGGTGTCCCGAAACTCGGGTGTGACACATGCAAACAAGAAACAAAAGAAGGATGAGAAGGAGGGAGGGTCTAGTTCTCTCTCGGGAGGACTCAGGGATGGGGATGATACACTGATGCTTGGTGTTGCTATCCTTCCTCCCACATCGCCAGTTAAGGGACAGTTACCTTTTAGCCTAAAGGATCTTCCAATGCTTCACAAGATTGCACTCACACCCATGTGCACCCACAAGCATGCCCGAACAAGAGAGGACCTTAAGCTGCAGAAAAGACAACTAGATGTAGCCGGCCCACTCCATGTTAGCAGAAAGAATGCTACTGTTAGGGTAGAGGCTAATCGGTGTGAGCCGTTGCAAAAAATTTCAGAGTATCTAACCTTGCAAGGCGAGTTGGAGGCAGGAGCTGCTACACTACCTGCGGAAGTCCATTTCAACATGTATGAAGGTACAGGGGGTGCTCCCCTGGCAGCGAACGATCTCTGGACGAATGAGATGCTCTAGGCTGCTGTTTTTCAGGGGAAGGATGAGAACTCAAAAGTGGAGGATCACCAGGAGAAGGGGGCTGGTACAGGGAGTGCTTCCCCGGCAGCGAAGGATCTATGCACGATAAATCCTACCCTCTTTTATGCCCTCTTTTCTTTTCAATGCTATGATCGACAGCTTTGGTTTAAGAGAGATAGACTTAACGGGAAGACAATATACTTGGGCAAACTCCCTACCAAAACCAACGTATGAGAAGCTAGATAGAGCCCTCATGTCAACCGAGTGGGAATTTAAATACCCCCTAGTCATGGTACAAGCGCTAGACAGAGGAGTTTCTGACCACACCCCACTGCTCCTAGATACTAGAACCCTTGCTTTTCTGGAAGTAATAGGCAATTTAAGTTTGAATTGCATTGCCTTCAGAGAGAGGGTTTTGACGAACGTGTCAAGGAAATTTGAAACAAAACAAATAAAGGTCGTAACTCGGTTCAAAGATGGAACAACAAGTTGAGCGCTCTACGGAGGTCCCTACGAGGATGGGCGGCTCAAACAAATGGGGAATATATGAAAAAGAAATCAGAACTTCAAAATACAATTTCCACATTGGACATCGAGGCCGAAGTCAGAGATCTGAACGAAGACGAGCTAGAATGCTTGTCTCGGTCTTAAGATCACCTGACCAAACTCCTTAGAGAGGAAGAGATAAAGTATTACCAACGGGCGAAAGCAAAGGATATCCTCCTAGGACATAACAACACATGTTATTTCCATATGATTGCTAATGGGAAACATAGGAAAAAGAGAATCTTTTCATTGGAGAATGGAAGTTCAAAAGTAGAAGGGCACGCTAATCTAAAGAACTTTATCACTGAGTTCTACAAGGGTTTATTTGGTGACCCGGAAGAAAATTCCTTCACTTTAGATGAATCTGTAAATCTAGACATACCTCAGGTCTCTAGTCAGGAGAACAGCCACCTCACAGCTGATTTTTCTGAGAGCGAGATTAAGGAGGCTATCTTTTCAATGAAGCACAATAAAGCTCCAGGACCGGATGGCTTCCATGTTGAATTCTATCGGCATTTTTGGGATACCATCAAGGGTGACCTATTGTTAATGTTTCAGGATTTATCCAAAGGAGAACTCCCACTATTCAGCCTTAACTTCGGAGTCATTACCATTATACCTAAGGTCCAAGAGGCAAATGTCATTCAACAATATAGACCAATCTACCTACATAATGTGAGTTATAAGATCTTCACCAAGGTGGCTACCAACAGGTTGAGCTCGGTAGCAGATAAGGTAGTAAGTCAAACACAGATTGCCTTTATTAAGGGTCGAAATATACTTGAAGGGGTAGTGGTCCTTCATGAAACAATTCATGAACCACATCAAAAAAACAAAGCGGAGTAATACTGAAACTTGACTTTGAGAAAGCATATGACAAGGTGAGGTGGCCATTTTTATTCCAAACGCTCTAGATGAAAGGTTTCTCGTCCAAATGAATATCTTGGATTAAGACCTTCATTTCAGGTGGAAGTGTAGCAGTGAATGTCAACAACGATGTCGGACATTACTTTCAAACAAAAAAAGACTCCGGCAAGGAGATCCATTATCACCTCTCTTGTTCAACATATGGTAGACATGCTAAAAGTGTTTATTAGTAGAGCAAAAACGGATGGGCAGTTAGAGGGAGTTATCCCCCATCTAGTCGATGGTGGGCTCTCGATTCTCCAATACGCAGATGATACTATACTCTTCATGGATCACGATCTAGACAAAGCTCGCAATATGAAGCTTCTACTATTTGCATTTCAGCAAGCTTCTGGCCTAAAGATCAATTTCCACAAGAGCGAGTTGTTCTGCTTTGGAGCAACCGAGGAAAATGTAGATTTATATACGGAACTCTTTGGGTGCAAAGCCAGAAATTTCCTAATCAATTATCTTGGTATCCCAATCCACTTTAGAAAACTAAGAAATTATGATTGGAGTAAAGTAGAAGAACGCTTTGAGAAGAGACTAAGCAGCTGGAAAGGGAAACATCTCTCAATTGGAGGTCGCTTAACATTGATTAATTCAGCACTTAGTAGCCTTCCGATGTATATGATGTCTTTCTTCTCCATACCGAAAGGCGTACTCAAGAAGCTAGATTACTTCCGCTCAAGATTTTTCTGGCAGGGGGATGAAAACAAAAAGAAATACAGGCTTGCTAAATGGACTATTCTGTGTCAACATAAAAATCAAGACGGCCTTGAGATCTTAGATTTGAACACTAAGAATACTACCCTGCTTAGTAAATGGTTGTACAAACTACTCACTTCTGATGGACTGTGGCAACAAATTCTCTGTAACAAATATGTAGGCTCAAAACCTTTGGCTCAAGTGGAATGGAAAATTGGAGACTCTCACTTTTGGTCATGTCTCATGAAGGTAAAGCTAGATTTCCTATGTTTTGGAACCTTTATTGTAAAGGACGGATCACAAGTAAGATTCTGGGAGGATAATTGGTTGGATGGGGCCCCATTGAAACATCACTTTCCATCTCTATATAACATTGCGAGACCCAAATTCATAACAATAGCAGAAGCTATGAATTCTTCCCCTCCTAACCTATCTTGGCGGCGACAACTATTTGGGGCCAATATGGAGGATTGGAACACCGTGTTGTCACGCATCGAGGGTTTGGTTCTGTCCCAAGAGCAAGACGCCTTCCACTAGAACCTAACACCAAATGGTAGGTTTTCGGTAAAATCACACTATGCCGCGTTGATGCTCAGAGATATACCTAATATAAATAAAGACCTCTGGAAGTTGAAGACCCCATGAAAATCAAAATCTTTTTATGGTATTTGAGAAAGGGTGTAATCCTAACAAAAGATAATTTGGCTAAACGTAGTTGGCAAGGAAGCTTGACTTGCGCTTTCTGCCATAAAGAAGAGACCATTAACCACCTGTTCTTTGAGTGCCGCTTAGCACGATCAGTCTGGAGTGTTTTGCAGATGGCCACTAGCATAAATCAACCATATAATGTGGAACATATGTTTGGGGATTGGCTTCAAGGCTTTAATAAAACTTTGAAAACTGTGTTTCTACTAGGAGCGACAGTCTTTTGCTGGGCTCTTTGAATTTGTAGGAACGACTTGGTTTTCAAGAAAAAAACCCTCTTGTTCTCCTTTGCAGGTTATCCTTTCGGTAACACACTGGCTTTCGAGCTAGGCTATACTTCAGCGAGAGGAGGTTCAGCCGTTGGTTGCTGCGGGGTCGCGACTCTTGGGGCAGACGGCCATGGCTTTTTTTTTCTCTAGCACATGGGTGGTGATCTAGTCTTCGTATTGATTACCACTAGGTTTTGCTTCGGTACTGTGGTTTCGTACTTTAGTTGACTGCGTGCTATAGGTAGAAGCCGGAAGTTTTGTACCAAGGCTTTGTATCCTCTTGATGTAATGTACTTGGTAACTTTAATATAAGCTTCCTTTATCGAAAAATAGCTTAGCTATTAGCTATTTTTGGTAAATTAGTTAATAGTTAGATAATTATTTGTTAGCTAGCTAATTCCACTAACAATTTTTGGCCAACTAACTATTAGTTATAATGCATTCAAACACCCTCTAAGGGAGAAGCACTCCTATAAATACTTGTACTTAGTGATTGAAAAGGATAACAGAAATAATAACTGAAATCCCAACAACTATTCTTACCTGAGTTCTTACTTGGTGTCTTCTCCAAGGTGCCTTGCCATGGTGATTTCACTGCTTGATGTGACTCACGTCAGGAGGATCATCCTCTCCAGCTAGGGGTCATCACATCTGGTATCAAAGTCGGTCTGTGCCATCAGAGTTGGAGGTGGTTTCGTCACGACAGCGCCTACACGTCCTTTGGTGCAAACGAGGTTCGGTTGGAGGCGATGGGCGACAGAGATCGAGCGTTGCAGGAGAATTGGGCTCATTCGTTCGAGTCTCTGGATGAAGTGAAGGAAAGACTGAAGGAGGTGGAGCATTCTCACCAGCAGTTGCAGATTCAAACTGAGTTGGCAGCAACAGTGGCAGAAAATGCCGCTGTGGAGAGGATGGAGTTGTACCGCAAGGTGGAGGAAACTGGGAAAGTGGTTGCCAAATTTGGTTGGAACTGATGGGGAAGACTTTGGGTGAAGACAGTGGAGGATCCGAGGAGTTAAGTGGTGATCGTGTTCCTAGCTCAAAGTTCCAACAATCTGGTGGTCATGATCGTGCTAAAAGTAGCAAAGGATTCAAAGGAGAAGCACGACAACCAATAGGTCATCATCGACAAGAGTTGCCCAAATTGTTATTTCCCAAGTTCTCAGAGGGTGACCGTGTGGTTATGATTGACAAGTGTTTGGAATATTTCCATGTAATCAGGTTCCACATGCAATCTGGGTGTCTATGGCTGCTTTGAATCTAGAACATGCTACAGCTCAATGGTGGAAATTCATTAAATTGCAAAATGGTGTGGTGGGTTGGACAAAATTCTTAGCTGCAGTGACATCCAAGTTTGGTGTTGCCGCTTATCCCAAAGCGTTGAAGAGGTTGATGTCACCGAAACAAACCGAGTGTCTGGAATCTTATATCAGTGAGTTTGAACAGGCAAGGTATGGAGCAGCTGTTCATAATCCGATGTTAGGAGAAACATTTTTTGTGACACAGTTTATTCAAGGACTCAAGTTTGAAATCCAAAGTGTTGTGGAAGTCCAATTGCCTAACACTGTGGATAAGGAAATCCTCCTAGCCCAGACACAGCAGGAAATACTGGAGAGGAGTAGGGTGAAAGGAACACTAGTATTTGCTGGAAATATGGTAGGCCTGGGTGTTAACAAAGGTGAAGGAAAGATACATGCAGGAGGAGGGGATTTATCCAAGGAGAGGAAAGTGAGGGAGTATCGTAAGGTGAATGTATTGTGCTATGCATGTGGTGAAAAGTTTGAGCCGAGACACTTGGCTAAATGTACCAAAAGAAATCCTATGCAGTTGAATGCAGTGGTTGTTGAAGATCCACCAGTAGTGCTCACTAATGAGATACTGCAGCTATTAGAACAAGAGGATGAGAAGGAAGAGGTGTGCTGCAAGATGTCACTATAGGCTATATCTAGAAGAGATGATGAAAACAGCATGGTGATCAGGTCCACTATGAATAAGCATATGCTTGTGATGCTGATTGATTTTAGTAGTTCCTCTAATTTCATCAGTGAGCATTTGGTGAAGCAACTGGGGCTCGCAGTGGTTGTTTGTTCCCTAGTCAAAGTAAAGGTAGCTAATGGTGCTAGCATGGTGAGTGACAGGATGGTGGTAGAGGTGGAATGGTGATCACATGGTCATGCTTTTAGTACCACTATGAGGATCTTACCATTTATACCATTTGCTCATTCCACCAGACCATTGGATTTTGGATGCCTTACTAATGTGAAATGTATTTTTGTTCCAATCTGATCATAGAAGGTCTTGAATGCTTCGGAGTTAAACTGTGCTCCATTATCCACTGTAATAGCCTTCGGCACTCCAAAGCGGTAGATAACATTTTGCCAGAAAACTTTTGAATTGTGGCCAATGTTGTTGTAGCTAGTGGTTTAGCTTCGATCCATTTGGAGAAATATTCAACTGTTGCCACAGAGGACACTTGCCTTCACCAGGTTGTTGCTCAGGAAGATCTTTGGCAACACACTCAGGAACCACGGGCTGCTCGTTGTCTACGCAAAGCGATCATGCATTCAACACACTTGGATAATGACAAAGAAACAATACACCAAACATGTACAATCAAGTGAACACTAATTCAAAAGAAAGTAACAAACTCAACAAAGTCTATGATCTGGGTAGACTAATACACCTAGAGGTTTGTGGTTCTATAAGTATTACTTATCTCAATAGATTACATAACTTAATTTCATCTATTTTAGTGAGACACAAGAATTATACCAGGGATAGGTTCATACTTTTACATGTTATTAACCTCACAAAGTTAAACATCTAATCACCATCATGGTTTCCCTTTTATCTTTCTTATTAATAAAAAAGTTATCACTTACACTAACCTATAGTCTAGGCATAAAATTAGCACTTGCATATAGTAAAAGGTTATAATTTAAACAGGTAGAGAATAATCTTATGAACATTTTGCAATTTGAATCACTTAATTTGGAGTTCATATGCAAAAGATATGAAATAAACAAGTTTTGGAATTCAAAATACGAAACAAGGTCTAATTCTGCGATTAATTGAAAAGTTAGGGGTCTTTCTGCAAAAGTATAGGAGCCTACGCGTGAAACCAAGGGACGGCGGGTTGATTCTTAGAAAGCCGGGGGTCTTTTTAACAAAACTACCACGCGAAGGGTATCGGCTGATCTCGACCGCGCGATCACAGATCAACGACCAGGATTAGATCTGAGCATGAGCGCGCGCGAGGACGCGAGCGCGGGCTGACTAGTGGGCCAGGGGAGTCAGTGACCTAGGGGCGAGGCGGACTGACCGGCCGAGCCCAGCTGCAGGGCACGGGTGAGGGGGCGGATCCGAGCGGCCAGATCGCCATCGGATGGCTGGGATCAGATAGGGTTTAATTGAAGCTAGACCATCAAATCTCAGATGGACGCCTGAGATCTGATGGCGAGGTTGGGCGGGGTTGTTGAGCTGCCCGTGGCGGCACCGTCCGATTTCGCGGTGGAGCTTCGTCGGAGGCGAGGGCGAGGCCACGGCGAGGTTCTAGGGCACTGGGGAAGTGCTGAGGCGAGTTCCGGGTGACACGGCGGGCTCAACTGTGGGCACGACACCGGTGCAGAGGCACCTGTAAAACCCAAAATTTGTATAGGAAAAAATAATAACAAAATAAATAAATAGAAATATTATTATGTAAGGTTTTAGGATTATGGAACCATTGGAGATTACTCGATTTTGTGCATATTCAATCAAAGGAATTATATTGGTCAAATAAATAAAAAAACAGAAATAAGTATCTCATGTTAAAGTTTTCTTGTATGTTGCATTTGTATTCAAATGTATGAGACAAGTTTAAGTTTGAAAAATAGAATTTAAAAATAGAAAAGAAATTAAGAAAATATAATGAAATAGAAATGGAAAAGCATATACAATACAAAGAAAAATATATACATATATACATAATTATAATTCTTCATGATAGCACTTCATTTATGCATTTGATTCCTGTGACAAATTTGAATTTAAATTTCAGATTTTGAAAACAAAATAAGAAAATAGAAACAATAAAGAAAAAAAAGAAAAGAAAAAGGAATCAGCGCCTAGGCCGAATCCGCGTGCCGGCCAAACTCCCTGCATCCTAGGTCGATTGTGCCTGCGCCGGTGTGGACACACCGACCGGTGGGACCCGCAAGCCATCCTCACCACGCGCTCATGTTTCCTTGCCACTGTCGCTTACACGCGGGCCCCTCTGCTCAGCCTCACACATCCACCACGCGCGCGCCAACCCTGGTCCCTATGATGTGTGGGCCCCAGTCAAAGATCCCTTCGCTCTTTGATGCGTCACGATGCCCGATCTTCACGACGTAGGATCAATCTTCAGATAACTAGCTTCGAAGAAGCCAAGATAACTTGTTGCAAGCAGCGATAACTAGTGCAACCTCACAAATAAAAGTCGAAGCCAACCACCGTCTTTAACCGGCAGCCTGAATCGAGGATTCGCCCAACCACACTCTCAAAGAACCAACCAACACAGCCTACAATCAATCGAGGAGACCTCGAAGGGAACAGGAGCACCAATTGGGAGCGAATGAAGCCGCCGCTTCTGCAATCCCGCGAAGGAATTCACAAGAGCAAAGGGGTAGAGATCACTCTCAATATTTGTTAGCACACAGCTGAACAAAAGGGTTCTGTTTTAGATTATCATAAGCTGCCTTACATCATAGACATAGGGGGAATTTATACTAGTAACAACCAGCCTTAGCGAGGTATAAACACGAAACAAAAGTATTTTCACGTGCTAATGTGAAGGAGCCTCTTCGGGAGATCTGCAGAGCTGATTTCCGTGTGGCTGTTTGACTTCTGCGCAGCCTTCAGTATTTTGACAATAACTTCTTCTAGGAATCTTCAAATGACGTGGGATTGGTTGCATTGGAAAGATAACTTGATAAGATTTCTCACCATATATAGCATGCTTAATGAAACTTCGTAGAATGATGCAGTTTAATACGAAAACTTGGTCATCAAGCAGATTGTTGACCTTCTGACCAGTCAGCACTAAAGTAGGTCGGCTGCCCTTCTGGTAGATTTGATTAAGTCGGCTGTAGAAGCATTGGAAACTAGACTTCAAGAGCTTTCCAAAAAGTACTTATGGGCCTTCATAGCTTTTGGGAATCAAAAGATATGACTATTTCTTCTAGACGGTTCTGTTGCGCTGGACTGACTCGGACATAGCTCTTCTTGCTGACTCGTCCTTGATATGTTTTGTCCTTCCTCTTTGGTGAACCTCTTGCTGTAGCTTCTTAGCTCGGCTACGTGTAATTGGTCCATCAAAGTCTTGGGTTGGTGATGTAGTATGACTTGGAGGTTGTATTGTGTTGCTTAATGGCGTGGTCATATCATCCTCCCCCCTTGAAAAGGAGTCGTCCTCGACTCTGAAGTGTCTTCGCTTGTATATGGTAAGAGGTCAGCAACATTGAACGTATTTCTCACGCCATAGCTTGGTGGAAGATCTATCTTGTATGCATTATCATTGATCTTGGCAAGAACACGAAATGGACCATCCCCTCGTGGCATCAATTTGGATTTGCGCTGATCAGGAAAATGCTCCTTACGCAAGTGAATCCAGACCAAGTCCCTGACTCAAATAACACTTTCTTCCTATGCTGGTTCATACTTGCAGCCTTGCGCACTGCTTTGAGCTCAATTGCTTCCTTGGTCTTCTCATGTATCTTTTTTATATATGCAGCACGCTTGGAAGCTTCCATATTGGTTCTTTCCTGCAATGGAAGGGGCAACAAATCTATGGGAGCAATAGGTTTGAACCCATATACAATTTCGAAGGGGCATAAATTAGTTGTAGAATGTACTGCCCTGTTATAAGCAAACTCCACGTGTGGCAAATATTCCTCCCAATCCTTCAAGTTCTTCTTTACCATTGTTCGCAGCAGCATTGACAATGTACGATTCACTACTTCAGTTTGGCCATCAGTTTAGGGGTGGCATGTGGTGGAGAACAAAAGTTTAGTCCCAAGCTTTGCCCACAATGTCTTCCAAAAATAGCTCACAAACTTCACATCACGATCAGACACGATGGTCTTGGGCACTCCATGTAGTCTCATAATTTCTCTAAAAAACAAATTAGCAACATGTGAAGCATCGTCGCTCTTGTTGCATGGAATAAAATGAGCCATTTTTGAAAATCTATCAACCACAACAAAAATAGAATCTCTCTTTTTTTGAGTCTTCGGCAGCCCTAAAATAAAATCCATGCTTATGTCTTCCCAAGGAATTTTAGGAGCGGGTAAAGGAGTATATAAACCATGAGGGTTCAGTTTTGACTTAGCTTTGTGACAGGTGACACAACGCTCCACAAATCTGATGACGTCTCTCCTCATCTTGGGCCAATAGAAATTATCACTGAGCATTTCGTAAGTCTTCTTTTGTCCAAAATGTCCTGTTAGACCTCCTCCATGTGACTCCTGCAATAAAAGCAATCTAACCGAAGAATTTGGTACACAAAGTTTGTTAGCTCTAAACAAAAATCCATCATGTATATGATATTTTTCCCAACCTTTTCCATCTTTACAATGATTGTATGGTTCTGAAAATTCAGGATCATCATTATACATTTCTTTCAAATTTTCAAGCCCCAAAACTTTTACCTCTAGTTGATTCAACAACACATTCCTTCGAGACAAGGCATCAGTGACCACATTGTCCTTACCTTTCTTATATTTCACAATGTATGGAAATGTTTCGATAAACTCAACCCATTTGGCATGGCGATGGTTCAGTTTGGCTTGCCCTTTCAAATACTTCAAAGCTTCATGATCGGAATGAATAACAAACTCTTTTGGCCATAAGTAGTGCTGCCATGTTTCAAGCGCTCGGACCAAAGCATACAATTCTTTGTCATATACAGAATAATTTAATTGAGCACCTCCCAATTTTTCACTAAAATATGCTATAGGTTTTCCTTGTTGCATTAAAACTCCTCCTATCCCAATCCCACTAGCATCACATTCTACTTCAAAAGTTTTAGTGAAATCAGGAAGAATAAGTACAGGTGCTTCAGTCAAACGTTTCTTCAATTCTTGAAAAGCATCTTCTTGTGAGTTTCCCCATTTAAATTCAACACCTTTCTTTGTCAATTCATTTAAAGGGGAAGCGATGGTACTGAAATCTCGCACAAATCTTCTATAAAAACCAGCAAGACCATGAAAACTTCTTACTTGACTTACATTCGTTGGAGCTGGCCAATCCTTGATGGCTTTCACCTTGGATTCATCCACCTCTATTCCTTTTGCTGAAACAACAAAGCCAAGAAACACAACATGGTCTGTGCAAAAACTGCACTTCTCAAGATTAGCAAATAATTTCTCCTTTCTTAACTCATCTAAAACTTGTCGAATGTGTTTCACATGTTCATCAAAAGACTTGCTGTAAATTAGAATATCATCGAAGTAGACAACAACAAATTTTCCAATGAAAGTTCTTAAGACATGGTTCATTAATCTCATAAAAGTACTAGGAGCATTAGTCAACACAAAGGGCATTACTAACCATTCATACAACCCAAATTTTGTTTTAAATGCAGTCTTCCATTCATCTCCAGTTTTCATTCTTATTTGATGGTATCCACTTCTCAAATCAATTTTAATAAAAATTGTGGAACCACTTAATTCATCATGCATATCATCTAGTCGTGGAATAGGATGGCGATAGCGAACGGTAATATTATTTATAGCTCTACAATCAACACACATCCTCCAAGATCCATCTTTCTTAGGTACTAAAATCACAGGAACAACACAAGGGCTTAAGCTTAAAATCACAAGAACAGCACAAGGGCTTAAGCTTTCACGAACAAAACCTTTATGAAGAAGTTCTTGCACTTGCCTTTGTATTTCCTTAGTTTCTTCAGGATTGGTTCGATATGGTGGACGGTTAGGAAGTGCAGCCCCTGGAATAAGATCGATTTGATGCTCAATCCCTTGAATTGGAGGTAGTCTAGCCGGTGTTTCTTGTGGAAACACGTCTTCAAAGTCCTGCAAAAGATCAGCCACAACACTAGGAAGAGATGTTATGTCGTTAGGAGAAATCAAAACATCTTTGTTCACAAGTACAAAGAGCACTTGATATGGGTTGTTCCTCACTTCTCTCAGCTCAGATTTTGTGGCTAGCATAACTAGATGTTCTCCCTCTTCCTTCTTTTTATCTCTTGAATTTGGCTTGTAGCACTCGCTCACCGAATTGTGGATGGCACTCAATTTCTTTTGCTCTTCTCCTCCTCTACTTGCTGTACTAATTTCAGTTTTCTTTTGTAAATGTTCAGCCATGATTTGTTGAGGGGTCATAGGCTTGAGTACAAACTTTCTCCCTTTCAGATCTAGCGTGTACTGATTTGTTCTTCCACAATGCTGAGAATATCTGTCATATTGCCAAGGTCTTCCTAGTAGCATGTGACAAACAGACATGGGTGCAACATCGCACTCCACCGTGTCAACATACTCTCCAATCTTGAACGGAACTTTCACCTTATAACCAATCTTGATATCTCCCGATTCATTCAACCATTGGACATGATATGGATGAGGGTGTCGCTGCAACTTCAAACCAAGCTTGTCAACCATCTCACAACTTGCAAGATTATGGCAGCTCCCTCCATCAATGATCACCTTTACTACTTTGTCTTGCACTTTGGCTCGTGTTTGAAAAAGATTATGTCGCTGTCCAATTTCAGCTTCTTTCATTTGAACACTCAAGATTTGTGTAACCACAAGAGTAGTACCATGCTCAAATTCACATCCCGTATGTTCTTCAGATTTATCAATGTCATCTTCATTTCCTGCTTCAGCTTCCTCTTCACTAGCTGATGTATATTCTCCATCATCAGTCACAAGGATCACACGATTATTTGGACACTCCTTTATGACATGACCACGACCTCCACACTTGAAGCACTGAATACCACTACTCTTGGCTGTTGAACCCACTGATGTTGAAGTGGATGCTGCTGGTTTATAACTCGGGTTTGGAGCAACACCGTTCTTTCCACTAGAATTGCCTTGAATATTGGATCTCAGGCCCCAGTTGAACTTTTTGTTGCTGAGGATGCAACAGTAAACCTTGAGATTGATTTGCTTCCTCCAGTCATGGTTTGTGCACCATATGGCAAGGGCTTGCTACTCTTAGCATCTTGTTGCAGCTGGCGTTCAGCTTTGGTGGCTTGATGTACCAAATCAATAAGACTTTGGTATGGCTGAAACTCAACAATACGCTGAATGTTGCGGTGTAACCCAGCCATGAAACGTGCAATGGTTTGCTCTTCGTCTTCATACACATTGGCTCTAATCATGGCCTTCTCCATCTCCTTATAATACTCCTCAACAGAGAAACTTCCTTGCCTCAAATTCTGCAATTTATCAAAAAGATCACGTCGATAATGCTTTGGCACAAAACGAATTCACATTTCTCGCTTCATCTCTTGCCATGTAACAATAGGGTCCTCTCCATCTTCTTCACGATCACGAAGAAGTTGCTCCCACCAAATCAGAGCATATCCTTCAAACTCAAGAGATGCCATTGCAAGTTTCTTCTCCTCTGAATAATTATGTAGGCAGAAGATTTTTTCTACCTTCAATTCCCATGTGAAATAATCTTCAGGATCAGATCTACCATCAAATTTTGGCATGGTAAACTTAAGTTTCCCAAATCTCTCTTCTTAGTTGACGCCTCTATGATGACGACGATAGCGACGTTGGGACTGATCATCATTCCCAAATTCAGATTCTTCATTGTCATTATTTCTTTGATTCCGGCCTCTTCCTCTACCATGTGCAGCACCTTGATTTCTCCTCCCATGTTCACTTGCTCTTCTAGAATAATTTTCTTCACCTTCTTCCCCATCTTCATCATGGTTTCTTGCACCATCAGGGAGTCGACGACGACCTCTGATTTTAGCCATAAGTGTCTGATGATTTTGTGCCAACAGATCTTGCTTGGCTTCTATGCTTTGTTTGAGCTCATTGAATTGTATCATGGTGACACAGTCTTCAATCTCAGTGTTGGGATTCATCTTCCTACGAAATTAGTGGCGACAAGGCAACAAATATAGGTGGAATATGAAGCTATATAGAATCTCACAACCTCACCACTCTTACCAACCAAAGCTCTTATGAGGTCCTTGCGGGTTGCAAGAAAAATGTGTGGTGGTAACAAGAAAGTGATGGTTAAGCGAATACAAGACCAGAGTACCGATTATGATGGCTTATATGTGGAGCTGGGTGGAGAATAGTAAACAAGGAATGCAAATCTGAATCCTAGTTGTTGTAAAGTTAAATAACAATCCAACTAAAAATTCACTGCCTAGTGCTGACCACAAGATTCGAGTGATGTAAGTAGATCAAACACACGCGCAAAGAAATTTCAGATTTGATGCAAATCAAGGAGTACGATTGGAATGTAAGTGTTGCGATCAGATCCAACCAAAATTTTACACCAAATGACAATAGCAAACTGGTTGAACAACTTGATGAACTTTCAACACTTGTGCACATAAACAAACTGATTGTTCTTCTTTTCTTTCACAATCTTGCTCAACACTTTTTTTGGTACTTTTCTTTCTTCTCTTTTTTTGATACTCTTTTTTTATAGAACTAAACACAGAGATCTGATATGATATTGCACACTTTATAATAATTAACAAAGAACTCAACCAGCAGCTATAACGTAAATAGGATCAAAGTTAACGCGAAGGAAATGATGAGGGTTTTCAAAATTTTCTTTTTGTGGATATTTTCAGATATATATAAGAGGCTCAAAGGGAACACAAAGGATAGAGTGACCAGCAACTAAATAAAGACTCTAAGGACTGAAACTTAATAAAACTCACTGGAACAACAAATTGAAACAAAGGGCTATGATAAAAATATTTTATGGCTTTTTGGTGGATAGGACGAACACAAAATATATGTAGCTAAGGGTAAAGAATCCTACTGTGGCGACTGAGGCTTTGATACCAGATGATGCGTCACGATGCCCGATCTTCACGACGTAGGATCAATCTTCAGATAACTAGCTTCGAAGAAGCCAAGATAACTTGATGGAAGCAGCGATAACTAGTGCAACCTCACAAATAAAACTCGAAGCCAACCACCGTCTTTAACCGGCAGCCTGAATCGAGGATTCGCCCAACCACACTCTCAAAGAACCAACCAACACAGCCTACAATCAATCGAGGAGACCTTGAAGGGAGCAGGAGCACCAATTGGGAGCGGATGAAGCCGCCGCTTCTGCAATCCCGCGAAGGAATTCACAAGAGCAAAGGGGTAGAGATCACTCTCAATATTTGTTAGCACACAGCTGAACAAAAGGGTTCTGTTTTAGATTATCATAAGCTGCCTTACATCATAGACATAGGGGGTATTTATACTAGTAACAACCAGCCTTAGCGAGGTATAAACACGAAACAAAAGTATTTTCACGTGCTAATGTGAAGGAGCCTCTTCGGGAGATCTGCAGAGCTGATTTCCGTGTGGCTGTTTGACTTCTGCGCAGCCTTCAGTATTTTGACAATAACTTCTTCTAGGAATCTTCAAATGACGTGGGACTGGTTGCATTGGAAAGCTAACTTGATAAGCTTTCTCACCATATATAGCATGCTTAATGAAACTTCATAGAATGATGCAGTTTAATACGAAAACTTGGTCATCAAGAAGACTGTTGACCTTCTGACCAGTCAGCACTAAAGTAGGTCGGCTGCCCTTCTGGTAGATTTGATTAAGTCGGCTGTAGAAGCATTGGAAACTAGACTTCAAGAGCTTTCCAAAAAGTACTTATGGGCCTTCATAGCTTTTGGGAATCAAAAGATATGACTATTTCTACTGGACGGTTCTGTTGCGCTGGACTGACTCGGACATAGCTCTTCTTGCTGACTCGTCCTTGATATGTTTTGTCCTTCCTCTTTGGTGAACCTCTTGTTGTAGCTTCTTAGCTCGGCTACGTGTAAATAGTCCATCAAAGACTTGGGTTGGTGATGTAGTATGACTTGGAGGTTGTAATGTGTTGCTTAATGGCGTGGTCATATCACTCTTGCTTGCGCGGACTAGCGATCTGTGAGCCTGATGCCACTGACGTGTGGGGCCTCCTTGCCAAACCGTTCTTCCTCACCATAACAACCGGCGCAGACCACATGTGATCCTCGCCGCGGTGCTCGCCGTTTGGTTTCCCCCGCACGGACTTCGCTCGTGGTGCATAAAAGCCGAAGTTCTATACCCCTCCTTCCCCCTCCATCGAACCCGAGCGCCACCATCGTGTGACATCACAGGGCAAACAAATAGACAGGAAAAGGGGAGAGGAAAAGCTCCACCAGGCGAAATCAACCACCACCGTCGTACCTCGGCTTCATCGTTGTTCTGCTCCTAGAAAAGTGGGTTGGAATAGCGCCTGTGGTTGTGCAACATACCCATTGCATCTCGGGTCGGTGAATCGCACTGTACCTGGGTGGATTGCTCGTCGGATTTGAGATAGGGCTGCTGCACCGCGAGGAACCGTGGGCAGGGGTCTCCGTGCCACCAAATTCGGTAAGAACACCACCGAACAGCTCGGTTTCGTTCTTCGATCGTGTAGAAACCCTTGGATAAAGTTTTGTGTGAAAAGATCAAGGGATGCTAGCTCTAGCCATGGCGCCACCATTAGTTCGAGCGGCGCCGCCGTGCCTAGGCGGCCGGAGGGCTGAGGGAGTGTTCTGGTCGTTGGATTAGAAGAGAACGGTGTAGATTAGAGAAATCACGTATCTCTTCGTGCATTGAATCTGACATGTCAGATCTTAGATCGGAGGGCGGTGAGTAGTCCAGATTTCATTAAACCCGGGTCGTCAGATCATGATCTGATGGCCGTCCTTGTGTACCGCTTCGGTGTGGGTGCAGTCCAATCTGTTTCGTCAAGCCTGATCGTGCGGCTGAGAGTGAGGGCGTGCGGATCAAGAACTGAGGATCGTAGATTTCGGATCCAACGACTGAGAGAGGATGCAGGTTTATAATCAGTATAGATCTAATCCGAGGCGTAAGAGTTAGATCGGACGATCGATCTTGTCTTGTACCCCTTCACCGAGGAATTTTGCATATGAGCCCCTATGCTCTATAGAAAACAACCCATGGTCCATACAAGTTCAAAAACCTTTTCAGATCAGTCCTAGAATTTATATATCGCATCCCGAGCTTTTAGGAAGTAGTACACGCAGCCCAAGGATTAATAAAATAGGTAGAATTAATAAACAAAAGGGGTTTCTAGCAAAAAAAATAATCTAAAGACTTGTTTAATTCATATTAAATCCATTTTAACTCTAAATTGATCTATTCCAGTTGCGATAAATTCATATTAATATTGTTTATCATCTGGTAACCCTATTTTGTTATGAAACATTGGTAGGAATTATGCACTTAATTTCTTTTGTATCCAACGCTTAAATCTATAGTATATCATAACTCGATAACTGTAACTCCGATTTTAGCGATTCTCAAACCCACGATCTCGTTATGTCACGTAGAATATTCTTATGCAGTTTATTCCTATGTTTGGTGTGATGTTAATTTTACCTATACCATGTTTGTTTGTATTGCTACGAATAGCAGTGAGGTCTGAGAATCTTGAAGATCATCCTGGTACCTTGCATTGGATATTCCCCACCTTGCAAACAGATGAATTATTGGGAAACTAATGTTCATTATGATCATGTTCCAATTATGTTGTTGTTTAATTATTGTTCATGATAAGATCATATTGTTAATTAGAACATGGAGAACCACCCAGGAAAACAGTGCTACCACAAGGGTGGTATGGGACGCCCTTGGCTGACTTATTAGGAAAGCTAGTGGAGGACTACCTTACCTAAAAGGGACAAGGGCAGTAGGGGAGTGGTCACTGTAGGGAGGTCCTTGGGTTGACTTTGCTGCGATGGCGGTCAGGCGACGGATCCCTACATTAGAGCTTCCTAGAAACTGTAGCGGGTTTTCTGAAGCTACTGGAACTTTGTAAAGGCCTCGTAGTGTTACCCTGCCTCACTTGCTTGGTAGAGGTGTATGAGATTCATGACCCCTTGGTAGATGGGTAACATGACTTGTGGGTAAAGATGCGCAACCTCTGCAGAGTGTAAAACTAGTATATCAGTCATGCTCACAGTCATGAGCAGCTCGGACACTCACATGAGTAATTTATGGAACTAAACTTAATTTATCATATGCATTGCATCGAGGGTGTTGTTATCAAATTTTGATCTATTACTTATTTGGGTTGGTATCTACTTACACTTAGTAACTGCTAATAAAATTTTGACCAACTTTAAAAGCAATGCTCAGCTTTAACCATCCTCTTTGGTAAGCCTTACACTTCACATGAGCTCTCACCTTTGGTGAGTTCATGCACATTATTCCCCACAACTTGTTGAGCGATGAACGTATGTGAGCTCACCCTTGCTGTCTCACACCCCACAGGTCAAGAATAGGTAGCATAGGATGAGGCGCATGGAGGATGCTACGATGAGTTCGTGAGAGGTCTAGGCTGTCGTCTCCCAGTCAACTTTGGGTTGTTGGATCATTGTCTTCATATGATGTAATTCTTTAACTATTTTGTACAGAACTCCAATTATATAGTAATGATGTGACATCCATTTATGTACCATGAGTCATCATATGTGTGAGACTTGGTCCTAGCACACTTGGTGATTATTTCACGCTCGGGTCTTGGTGCCCCCAAAACCCGGGTGTGACAACACCAAAGGGCGTGGTCAACGGCGGAGCAGCCCAATGGCGGTGCATCTCGACTTCGGCGAGTGATTGCGCGGACAGCACGACATTAAATGAGAAATTCAGGTCATGGGTGTGTTGGTTACCTCGAGAGACGGCTCTGGAGCGCTTGAGCAACAGCGAGGACACCCCGAGGACCTTGGTCGATGCCGGTGGAGATTCGGTTGCATGGTGAGGAGTCTGGTGAGCGCGAGCAGATAAAGACAGAGGCGGAAGGGGCGAACCGAGGGGTGTCCCAAGTTGCGGGCATCGAGACGAAGCTCACCGACGGGTGTCCCGAGTTGCGGGCATCGAGACGAAGCTCACCGGGGCAACGGACATGGCGGGACCCAACGGTGGCCACGGAACAGGTCTAAAACCACGACGGTGAAGCTCCCTGGGTGCGCTCGCGGTGAGAGGCGAGTGCGGGGGGTGGTGTGAGTGCGCGAATGAGGGAGGAGTAGAGCGAGTGGGGTACTGGACAGCTAGAAAAGGTGGTCGCGGCCTCGACGTGCGTCGTGGGTGTGGAGTCCACGGCAACGCGCGGGTGTGCGCGCGGGCGGTTCAGGAGGGACGGATCCGACAGACAGGACCCACGGACCTGTGAGAGTGGGCGTGCGAACGGCAACCAGAGCTGACATGCGGGGCCCGCAAGACCGAGAGAGAGCAGGCGCGTGCACAAGGGAAACCGGCGCAGACAATTCGACCGGGCAGCGGGAGGGAGAGGGAGAGAGCGAGCGTGGACGCGGCCGTCGCTGACAGATGGGACCCACCTATCAGGCGAAGCAAGCACACGAGCGCGTGGCCTGGCTGGGCTGGACTGGGCTTAATGGGCCAAAATCCGTTTTTCTTTTTCTAGGGAATTTCTAAACGCTTCTCTTTTTATTTTCTTTATGGATTTCAAATCAAATTCAAACCAAATTCAAATTTAAACAATTTCAAACATGTGCATCAAACAAAGAATAATTTGGCGCGGCATGATGCAACATTTCATGACTCACATTGATTTTGATATAACAAATAAATAATTAATTTCTCACCTAATTAACATAATTCTAATCAAAAGGAAGAGAGAAGAAGTCTAGAGAGAGAGAAGAGATAACACCTAAATTTGGTAGGCATTAGAGAAGAAATTTTATAACCCCAAATTCAGGGCGTTACAATTGTTATCTTGTCGAGTGCTGCTATCTGTTTCCCTCCAAAGCCACATAGAGGTTGTTTTGCATCATGTATCTTATCTTCTTGCTCTTGCATTTGCCTAAAACCTTTTGCAAAGATGATGTCTGTTGCATTGCCTCTATCTACTAGAACATTGTGGATCAAAAATCCTTTTATGACATAAGATATAACCATGTCATCATTGTGTGGGTAGTCTCTGAGATGAAGGTCCTCTTGAGAGAAAGTGATTGGCACATGAGACCATTTGGATTTGATATAGGGCCCTCGCACTCCAACATGTTGTACCCTTCTTTGGGCCTCCTTCTTCTGCTTCTTGTTGGCTGGTTCGAAGCTTGAACCGCCTGTGATCGGAAGTACAAGCTTCATCGCCGCTCGTGACGTAGCTTGATGACTATGCGAAGTCATTGTTGTAGTCGTGGAAGTGAGTTCACCGGAGGTGGTCGCCAATGTTGGTTGCTTGTTTTCAATTGTTGTGAATCAAAAACAAGGCAACACAAATATTAAACATTAAGGACCTTCATCCTTCGAAGCATTATCTTCTCTTACAGATAATGGTTCTCGGACGAAGGTGATGAAAAGTGAATCTTCATCTCTCATTTAACCCTTTCGGAGGGTTTATTGTATACAAAGACAATATTACAGTGTAGTACAATATTAAATACTCATTTATTTCATTCGCATATTTAAATAAGATTATGGTATGAATTATACACTCATAAAACATTACATTACATTACATTTATACCTTCGGTTCACTTGAATGAGAGAATGCAAGAATAATCTTTAATCAATGTGTGAACAGTACGGGAGTACTGTTCACCTATTTATAGGCATGAGACGTAGCCCAAGTAAAAGTACAATTATGACACTAATATCTATACATGTGTCTTAATACAAATACTAAGGACAAATGAGTCTTTCTACTCTTGATTTGGTTCCTTGTGTGACCTTCGGAACCACCTTAAGCGGAAGCTCTGGTACTTGCTGAAGCCCTGTTGTATTCTTCGTGTTCCTTGCTACGATGTTCTAGCTTCGGCATTTGGTCCTGCAACATGTCTGGTAAGATGAATCAAAGCAGCTTGATCATTCTGAGGACCTTCAGCAGAGAAGGAGACCTCCAACAATGTCAACCCCCCACTCGGGTTTCTCAAGACCAGAATGGGTTCACACCAATCGAGAGCACAGATACTCTCCCATCCAGCCTCGTGCCACGGAGGGTACACGCTACTCTCGCCATCTCTCCACTCTGGTTACGTGGTAGCCTTTCTAGTATTGGTCTAGCCGAGGCAAAGTTTACCCATGACGAGTAGGGATGGCAATGGGTACGGGTATGGGTAAATAACTGCGGATAATTATCCATTGGATATGGGTATAGTGGAATTTGGTATCCGCGGGTACGGTTATGGATATAATAAGGTATCCGCGGATAATTTTTTCGCAGGTATGGATATCCAGTATCCATACCCGTTACCCAATGGATATCTGACATGTGGGTCAACTAAATTTAATATATTATCATTAATTCTCATTTTTTAATTTTTATCCATGACATTTTGTTTAGTGCTGAAATTATCATTTGATGCTGCAGGAATGATAATTATTTTTAAATGTGATAAAATTGTTGTTTAGTGTTGAATGCTAAAATTGTAGTGGGCGGACGGGTAATGGGTATCCACTGGATAGCGGATACCCGGCGGGTACGGGTATGGATACACATCCATAACCACAAACGTTTATGGGTACAGATATGGGTTGAGTTTTATCTAACGGATATGGATTTGCGAATTATATATCCATGTACTACCCGTCCGATTGCCATCCCTAACGACGAGGTATGTGGTCAGTTAAAAGGTCCCCGATCATCAAGCCTACACCGGCTCGATCCTTAAACGACTCAGATGGAAACATTACACCGAGACTCCATTCTCGTGCAAGTCAGCCGCCAGTCTTGTAACCCCCTGATTTTTAAGCAGCATTTTTTTTTTCAAAACTTAGTTTAATTTTGTATGGTTTGAGTGATTTGCATTCATTCAACAAGATTTTAGGTAATTTTATTTTATTATTAAATCAACTAAAATATATCATAAGGTTGAATTTGATTGTTGCATTCATGTCATTGCATAGTTTTGAAGTGCAAAATATGTTTGAGATATGTTAATATACCTCGTAAAAGTATCCAATAGTTTTTCCATATTTCTTTGAGTATTTGTTCCCTTTCTCCCAAAAACACATTCTATTTATTAGAGGCTCTTAAGAATCTTTCTATTTACTCTAAAATTTTTATTTGGGTTCCTAATGTTCCAAAATATCTCTCAGATTTTTCCTGAATTTTCGAAGCTTCTCAAGCATTTTGGGGCTAGAAAACGACATGTGGAATTCCCGTGTTTTTTAAGATTTTGAAATTTGAAAAATTCTGGATTAAAATTAACTCAACCCTAACACAACCGAACCCTAGGACACACACATATATGTGATACAGCCATCCATGATTGCTTTTCCCCAAAACTGATCAAAATAACGCCAAACACGTGAGCAACTTCAAGATTTGTCTCTCCTCTGCTTCATCTAAAGGTACTGTTGTGTTCCTCTCTTCGTTACCTACACAACGGTGCCTTCAAATCTCCAATCCTATGTACGGATTTTGTTTAATCTAGTACCTTGTTTCCTTCCTTGTATCGAATGCAATTCCTAGGGTGCAGTTGGTCACTGTTCTTACCAGACACTAGTGCTTTTCTCTACGCTTGCGAGATGCTAGTATGTATTTACAAGATTTGTCTCTAGGCTTTAGGCTGGCCAGTTCTGACCGTGGAGCAGGTGATTATGTCGTTTCCTTGTTGCGCGTACGTTATAAATCTTTCTTTTTCCTCGTGTGGACGCATCCTCTCATCCGCACAGGCACAGGCAACAAGAGCCCCTCTGCTGGACGGCGGTTGTGCCTTGTTCCCGCGCATGGTGCCACAGTGCCGCCTCGCCGCTGCCACCACCCGCTCTTTCGTGGCTGAGCGCCGCTGCGCGCCGATGCATGCGCTCCTGGCAGCGCGTTCTGGCTCCGGCAACCCCAGTGCAGGTCGGCAAGGCCTCACTCGCCGAGCCCCATGGCCGATTTGTGCGTCCGCATATGGACTTATGGAGGATAAAAAACCGTCATGCAGTATGTTGAAGAAAGTGTGTAGCCAGGCGAGATCCCATGTCTCTGATTCATGGTTGTGTCCGTCCGTGCAACACTGCATGTGGGTCGTTGCCGGCCGATAGGATCGTGCCATATCGTCGTTAATATAGGGTTTATTAAATATATATTAACTTTTATATATTAACTTTTACGTTAGATGTCTGATTTATTAACTTCGTAATAATGTCATGTACACATTAAAAGTATTATTTTTCATGACACATGTTTTATGTATTTAATTAATTGCCAGTTTGTCCGTTGGTTATTAAAATGGCAATATAGTTAAAACTAATTTATAGTTTTAAGTTTGATTTTATTAAAAATACGTTAGCGTGATTAATATCAACTCAAATATTTTTATTCCCTACTTGTCTAGTGTTTTATTATTTATTCAATATCTTTTGCGTCGCAAATTAGTTTCGCCTCGTTTTAGTCGTGTTAACTTCGTAATAACCTCGACTACGTGTTAGTAGCATTGTTAGTAGCATTATTTTATCACGATGCATGTTATAATTAATTAATTATTTATTTATTTATTTATCCAACAATTATTAAAGTGGCAATCTAGTTAAACTAATTTATATTCTTAGTTGCGCTTTATAAATACATGTTAATATGATTACACCTACTTAAATATTTTTTAGTTAATCTTATTTAGTGTAAACACGACATCAATTTAGTAGTTCTCGCGTGTCGCGTGCTCTGTTTACATGTTGTTCGCGTGTGTTGCGCTCGCCGTCGTCGTGCTCGTTGTTGTGTTGTTCGCGTGCGACGTCGTTTGTGCGTCGTCGTGCTGATTCGCGCGTTGTTGACGCATGTTGTTCACGCGTTGTCACACGTCATTCATGTGTGTCACACACACCATTTTCGTGTGGCACGCACCTTGCCGCGCGTATTACGGTTGTCTGCGTGCGATATTAAATCATTTATTTATAATCACTCATGTCAGTTAATTAACTATTTGTTTAATCATCCACTATTAAAATAGTAAGTTAGTTAAAACTAAGTAGAAGTTTTAATTTATATTTGATAAATGTCAATTAATATAATTAAGTCGAATTAATGTTCTAACTAATACTTGTTTAGTGTAAACACGATAACTCCTCGACCGTAGCTCCGACTATTGCGTTTCTTTTCCTCTCGTGACCGTAGAAGCGAGCTCCATTGGGTATTACATGTTTTTATAATGTTTTGCCTTGTATGGTGTAAAGTATTTATACATGTATGTTTTTGTTGTGTTTGTTTGTGTTGGCTGTATGTCGCAAATAGAACGTGATCTGTTCCCGAGCTTTGAGGAATCGACGATCAAGCTTTGGTGATCTAGAGATCAAGCTCTTCAAGTTCCACAAGGTTGAAGACCCTAAGTATCTATTTGGTGAAGGCAAATGTCCTCTGACCTATTCATGTCCTATTCATATGATAATTCATTTTCCCGCATTACATAATTAAAACCTAAGGAATGACTAGCTTTCTATTCACCTTATCCTTGATTACCTTTTGGGTTATTATAGTTAGCTTTATGCTACTACTTTAATCAATGAACATGATGAGATACATTTATGATACGATGATTTTATTCTAGATATGATGATGAACTTATGGCACCGAAGGGGGCTTGGACTATTTCCCAAGCACCTCTCCGTACAGACCTGTTCATTGAGAGACCACCCGAGAAAACAGTACAACCATGATGGTGGTATGGGACACCCTTAGCTGATTAATTGGAGGAATCTATGGTGTGGTTTGCTTCATTGTTGTGCCGTCAATGGGGGATGGGGAATAGTGCTTGCTCTGCTTAGGGTGGGGTGTTGGGGTTCATTCAATTTGGTTTAGCTAGTCACCCCCTTAGGGAGAGGTACGATGTTTGTATGACCGGTGAAACCTAACAGGCGGCTATACACCAGGGTTTGTAAAGGCTACATAGTGAATCCCTACTCATTCACCTCGGTAGTGAAGATTGGGTCTTGCAAGCCTATGCTAGAAAGGGAATCACGGCTCGTGGATAAAGTGTGCGACCTTTGTAGAGGATTAGAGACTGATATATCAGTCATGCTCAAGGTTAAGAGCAACCTTGAGATACTCTTTGATTAGAGATATTATGGTTTCAGATGATGGATTATGATTATGATGATGACTATAACTATGAATTCTAGCATTTCCTCTATGAGGAGGTACCGTTTGGGATAATAACTTGGGTTTTATGATAAAACTTGGCTTATATTTATGATTAAAACTTGACGAAGTAAAGGCAACCTGCTATTAGCCTAACTCCACATAAATCTAGTACACTTCAACCAAACGGGACATTTGTTAAGTATGTTGATGTGTACTTACCCTTTTCACAAAACACTAGGTTGTCTTTGGTGCAACCTATGCTTAGGTAAATAAGAGGTGTCGAGGTGGATCTCCATGAGTTTCAGGACTTCAACGATGAGGATTAGGCTAGCGACCTCTCCTAGTCAGCTGCATGTGGTGGGTTTATTTACATTGGCTATGGTTCTATTATGTGCACTTAGATCTATATAATGTAAATGACTCTAGTATATAAAATTATTACTTACCCTTTATGTTTATACGAAGCATTGTGATATGATTAGTAATTTATGTAATCGTTGTGTACATGAGTTCTGATCCTGACATGTACATGGTTCGCATTCGGTTTGCCTTCTGAAACCAGGTGTGACACGTCTCCACTTCAATTTATTACCCAAAGTTTGGTACCTGAGAGAGGTACTCTTTTCGCATGTTGAACCCATCCACTACGGGAGCTACAGTCATTTTCGGCGGCCAGGAACCGTCGAAAATAAGGCTTTCCACCGAAAATAAGCTATTTTCGGTGGCCTTAGGCTTATTTTCTGCGGTTCCTGGCCGCCAGAAAAAATCAGCCGAAAATAAGCCTTTATTTTCGGCGGCCGCCAGAACAACCGCCGAAAATAAAGGTTGACTTTCGGCGGCTGTCGCGTGGTCGCCGAAAATAGATTATTTTCGGCGGCCCGGTCCCTGGCCGCCGAAAATAATGGTCTGCCGAAAATAGTATTTTTTATTTTCGGCGGTCCCCTGAGGCCGCCGAAAATTACTAATTTCAGAGAAAAAAATTGAGAAAAATGCAAAAATAACAGCAAATTCATCAACAATATAATCACAATAAAATAACATAAACATTAAAACCACAATTGCACAATTCACAAATAGTCCACAATATAAAGTTGGAGTCTATTACAACATCCGAGTTCACAAATAGTCCATACAACATAACGTTCACAAGTAGTCCATTACAACACACAATTCGGCACAAAGCTAAACCATCAAATATCGGGGTCGTTGGAGTTGTGACCACTACCTCCAGAAGCGAAAAACTCGTTGACGAAGTCGTGTAACGGGTTTGGATTCTAAAGAAAAGAAGAAGACATTAATAACGGTAGTGTTTACATGCATGACCACTATTCAAACAAATTGTTTGTCAAACTAACCTCTCTTGAAGTAGCTCCCTCCCCTGCATAAGCTCCTCCTAGTGCTGGTATCACCGGTGGTGGCGTGTTGTGGCCCATGACCCCGGATCCCTACAAAATCAATTTTAGTAAAGATTTGAAATTAGGTTGATACAAATGGCAAGTCTTAACTAAATTGAAGCACCTGAGGTGGAGGTGGAGGTGGCGGAGCATGTAATCCCCACTGAGGCATCGACAACTGAAGTTGAGGGAAAACAAATGGTTGCTGCTGTGCCTGCTGTGGAAACCAAGACTGTTGCAAATATAATATATTAGTTATAGAACCAATAACGAGCGTGTTGAGAATAAATAAGACACTCACGTTCATTGCTTGTTGCGCCTGTGCGTTGTAAGTAGCCATGTACTCTGATTGCTGTTGGAGGAATGTCATTTGTTGTTGCCGCAGCTCTTCACGAAACTTTTCTTGCTGCTCCCTCATAGTGTCCTCCATGCTAGATACAGAGCGCCGACTACAGCTGCTACTACCACAGCCCGCCTGCAACGAAGAGCTGCCACGAGAACGCAACTCCGTCGAATCGATCACACCGGTAAAAATAGAATATCTTGAAAACAATAAAATTAGCTATTCGGTCATAGTTCCAATATTATTAAAAAAATTCATAAGTTAATAACATCCATGCGCCTTTCCTTCAATAGAATGCACAACTTCAGCATCGATGGTAGGCGCTCCTCGCCAATCGTAGTCTTCTCCATACTTCCTAACCATCTCCTGCCCATATGTCTCTTGCAATACAATACGAAGGTTCAGCACACATGTAATTTATAGCTATATGGCAAGAAAATATTAATCCTAACAACAACTAACCATACGCTCAACGGTCGCTTGACTACACAGCTCATCGGAGATTTCACTGTTTTTCGCTCTATGCCCTCTCCTATAAACATCGATTAGGCTCGAGACAACTCCAGTTTGAGCCTCCTGCAAATATATGAGTTTAATCCGATTTCATTTCTGAGTAAAACATAATACTACATACTCACAATTCGCTTCGCCAACCGAATGTGTCCATCAGCCCCATAGGTATGGTTGACTACGACCTCATCATCGTCCTCGTCCTGCTGATGGCGCTGCCTATGTCGATTCCTGTTAGACTTCTCAATCCACTCGGGCGAAGCCCATATCTCACACAAAGCCTTGTAAGCCTGCGGCCGGTGTTCCATCCATGGAATAGTTACCTGCATATAAAGCGTTAGCTCAAAATTACATTCACATTTGAATGAGCTGCTAAAATAGATTTTTACCTCCATGTACTGGTCTACAGTCAAGTAGACATCCAAATATTGTCGAAAGTTGTTGATAGAATGACCTCGGCGCTTCATGTACGCGTTCACAACCTATAGACGGGCATTGGAAAATGCATCCCTGCACACCTTCTTCGCATTTTTCTCTAATACTCGGTCTGCATGCTCTTGAGCCTCAGGTTCCACACGATAGCATCTCTGTCCAACATCGAAAATAAAATTAGTTTGAAAACAACTAATAAATGTTAGTTTGGAACATTACTCTTACCCAAAAGTCGTGCTTGACGGCGCCTTGAGCTGTTCCATACGTAACATATGGAGCTAGTGCGAAGTGCGACCAGCTAGTGCAAGGAACCACCACACCTTTCGAGTCGGTGACAATTCCTGGAATATGTAGACAACAGATGTTACCTAAGACTTGATTAACCTGTCTATGGTGACCTCGACTGTCGAATGACGTGTCATCCCATTGGCTGCATGACAAAAAAACAAGGAAGTCATGTCATATATATAGTGTACAATAAACAAATAAGTAACAACAAAGTGGCCAAACGTGAGTACCTATCACCAACTGGGATGATCAGTACCCGAGCTTCAGATTGTGCAGGCGCTGACGGAGGTAGGACAAAGTGGCCCTTCCGAGTGCCCCTTCGTCGAACGACAGGAGCCTCGGTGGTATCGTCATCCGCCTCAGCATCTACGCCCACCACCTCCTCCTCCTCATGGGCCTGCACCTCCTCCTCCTCATGGGCCTGCTCGTCCTCCTCATGGTGTTGCACCTCCTCCTCGTCATCCTCCTCTTCTTATGGACATGAAATAGAGACATGTAAGACACATTTATATATAAGTGACTGACAAATAAGATCAATTACATAAACATTTACATTGATACTCCATTGTAGAGTGATAGGTGTATCACGCAGTTCTAGCTGGGCGTGTCTCAGCAACGCCTCCTGTCTGCTCTGACTAGAAGAACTCCCTTGGAAAAGGGAACGTGCACCAGGGAGTATCCTGCTAGCCGCATTAAGAAACCCCCTAGCAGTGCGCTTTGTTTTCCTACCACTCATCCTGTTCAATAAAAAACATTAAAGGTATTAGCTCCATAAAATTAAGTGATTAATAAAAAAATCAAATAATACATCCCATAAAATTAAATTATGCATTACACATCAAAATTCATTAGAATCACGATCAAGGAGTCTTCTTCGATCCAAAGCTCGCAATGTGGCTTTTTTGTTCCGTGGATTTCGTTTTCGTTTCGGTGCAACACACTCATCAGCAGTGACATTGTTACGGTCTCCGACTAGTGAGTTCAGTCCAACACCCTCATCGATAGTAAAAGTGGTTGGCAATTCTTCTTCTTGATAAACATCATCGGCCTATTCGTCTTCGAATTGATAACCAGCAGTGCAAGGAGTATGTAAACGTTCCCTAGGGTTCACCTTATGAACTACCCACCATGCTTTAAACTTCAGATTTGGGTACGACATATAGTAGACCTGCTCGCACTGGTGTGCAAGGATAAAATTATCATGGCCTTGAAGTCGTTCCTTGTGCTTTACTTCAGTTATGCCATATTGACTTTGTCTAATCCAATTAGTGTTGTCAAACCAATCACATAGAAAGAATACTAATTTCAAAGTTTTGTTCCCTGCAAAATTAAACTCTAGGATGTTTTGAATGATGCCATAATAATTAGTTTCTCTGCCGAGTGCATCGAGTGCCCTAGTCAGAACTCCAGTGTTACGTGTGGCTGCACGAGGACGAGACTTTTCAAATTGGTCTGAACGAAAACAGAAGTCGTTCACATCGTATCGACTAAAGGTTCTGCAAGTCACCGTCCCATAAGATAGCTATCTCAAGTCTTCGTGTATGTTAGGAGTCTTTGTGCACTGCAAATAATATACAGTTAAAATGACTACCTTGCGTAAAAGGCTAAATGACATGAAAGTAAGGAATATAAAGAGTTTACATGCTCGTGAAACCAGTCAACAAAATTAGGTCTTCCTTGCCTCCCATGTCGTCGCATCGTATCTAGTTGTTTGCTTGTAGGCTGATGGGAATAAGTCCAATTTTCCTCGTCGAACTTACTGTATGACAAAGAAGTAATTAAATATGGCTCCTTTGGTAAAGAAATTAAGGGGTAAAATAAAGACTTACATGAAATATGGCTCCATCTCTTCCATATTAGAGTACATGTATAGCAATGCGGACATTCTTTCATCCATGCTAAGGTGGTAGAACGTGCCCTTACTAGTACTTGTGCCTCTCCATTGGAAAATGTCGAGATCACTGATAGGAGGTTCCTCATCGACATTGTATCACATGGTAGCAGCATAGACATTATGTTCCTCTGCGAAATACAGACTCGTGAAGTATGAAACCTCCTTTAGCAAAAAAGCTTCAGCAATGCGTCCTTCTACTCTAGCCTTATTTCGAACCATGCCTCGCAGGTTTTTGAGTGCACGTTCAATGTGATACATCCACCTATATTGTACAGGTCCACCAACCTTTGCCTCATATGGAATGTGAATAAGTAGATGCTCCATCGAATTGAAGAATCCAGGTGGGAATATTTTTTCTAGCTTGCATAACAACCCTGGTATTTCTTTCTCCAACTTCTCCATCATATTTTTACTTATTTATTTGGCACAGATCTGCCTATAGAAATAACTTAGCTCAGTTATTGCTTGCCACATGGCGTCGGGCATATAACCACGAAACATGACAGGGATAATCCTCTCCATTAATATATGGAAGTCATGGCTCTTTAACCCAATTAGTTTTCCCGTTTTCAAATTCAAAGCTCTTTTCAAGCCCGCAGCATAACCATCAGGAAATTTAATTTTTTTTCATCCATCTCATTACCTCGATCTTGTATTTAGAGGTAAGACAGAACCAGGCACGTGGCGGCTTACCGTTGTCATTGAGCACTTGGGTTGGTCGGTCACAAAGCATTGCTAGATCTCTTCGAGCTTTCAGATTGTCCTTTGTTTTTTCAAAATGCATGCAGGTGTGTATGAGGGCTTCAGCAACATTACTTTCTTGGTGCATGACATCAATGTTGTGCACAAGAATCAATGACGACATATAAGGGAGCTCCCATGTAATACCCACTTTGTAAGAAAAGTCTAAAAAGAGAAATTATAGTACTTTATATCGATATGTGTTATCAATGTTTATCATCACATGTGAACACCATCTTTAAAGACAATTAATAAAAATATATATACCACTAAATTATGCATCATGCTGGATATTGTTTTTGTGTGTGCATTTTGGGACAAGGAATATAGTAAAGAGTCCAAAGTGGAATTCAAAACCTAAAAGAGATTTTAGACTTTAGAGAAGAGAAGCAAACAAGTATTACGTGATATAAAAATATAAATAATATATAGCTCCAAATTGAAACTTGTCATGACACAGTATAAAATAAGGATAAATTTGTCACAAGTTTAAACTTAAACTAGAATTTAAATTTGAATTTGGAAAAAAGAAGGAAAGGAAAAAGGAAGAGAAAATAAAAAGAAAAACAGAACTATGCACTGAATGGGCCGGCCGCCACCAATCTGGCCCATTACCACACTCACCAGCACAGCCCAACTAACCTACCGGCGCTGACATGTGGGACCTCTGTGTCAGCTGCCCCATCTCACGCGCGTGCCGACATAGTGGGGCCAGCAGTCAGTCTCGATGCGCTCGCGCCCGTTCTGTTCACTAACCTGTGTGACCCACACTCCAGCCGCTAGTCGATCGCGCACGACACTCCGGTGTGTCTGAAAATTGGGCCGACTTCGTCAGCTCCATCCGCAACTGAAATCCCGAGCATGGCGGAGCTTACCGTCGGTCGCGGATTCCGTTGTTGACCAACCGACTGTGCATAAAAATGGGTCGCGCCTCGCCCCTCCTATCCTTTAATCCAGCTCACGTCCATCGGAGGGGTCGATAGAGAGAGAGAGAGAGGAGGGAGCCAGAACCTGTGGTGACCGAGCGGGCAGATTGGCGACCTCACCATCGTCGTTTGTGCTCGACGCTAAATTGGGGCCTCGTGTGCGGACAGAAGGCTTCGCCCAAGTCCCTGGACCGGTTGGGTGGCGATTGTGGGCTCGGAAGGTGACCAGGGGGGCACTCAATTCATCGCCGCCGTCGCAAGGCCGCGGGTCGTCGCGGGCAGACCAGGTGATGGCCAGAATCTCTGTGAAAGCACACCTCCCATGTTTGTTACCTTCTCAATTTCATTTCGCACTCGTGATACGAGGGGATTGGGTACCGTGGAGCACAATTGGCGTTCCGTCCATGGCGGACCGCCGTGGTGCTCGGTTGGGTGCGGCACGGTCGCAAGATGTCGAGGGGAGGAAGAAAGGTGCGAGCCGTCAGATGGGTTGTGGACGGCCGAGATTAGGTATTCCCTTACCCGTTTGCGTAATCAAACGGGCACCGTAGATCTGCCATCCCTTGGCTCAGACAAGATCTAGTTTCATTAAACCGTGGTCGTGGATCTTGGATCCAGCGGCTAATAGTGCTTACCGTTTCGGTTAAGTAATATCTAATCTGCGCCACACATTGTTGATCAAACGGTCCAGAATAGAACTTACCCCTTTGCGATGGCATTATGCTAAAGAGTCCTCGGATTTTCTATAAACCAACCCGCCGACCACCGGTACTATTCCCTGAGTCTAGTTTATCTTGCGCAGAGACCCCTGGACTCTCCAGGAATTGAGGCCCAGTCCAGAGCTGACTTAAAATTGAATAAATGAATTGAAAATAGATTTTTAATATGAAAACAATTACTAGAACTTGATAAATTCATAGAAAATCCATACTTGGTCCAAATTGAGCCATTCCACTTTCTAAATTTTTGTAATATTATTCTTTATCACTTAGAGTCCCTGTTTTGTCATGAAAACACTAAGAAAATTTAATTCTCATTTAATCCTATTCCAAGCATATAAAACCTTTGAAAATTCATAACTTAAAATCTATAACTCCAAAAATTATGATTCCTATTCCTAGGTTTTTATTTTAATGTGTAGATTATCACTGTGTATTTTGTTTATATGTTTGGTGGGATGTTAAATTTTCTCTGTATACTGTGCTTGTTTGTATTGTCGCGAGTAGAAGAGCACGTGACTGAGGATCTTGGTGAGCAGCAGATAGAAGTAGCTGAGAAGGAGCTCATTGAAGGCAAGTTGTGCCCTTGACCACTTTTTACCCAATAATGTTCTTTAATATCACTTATTCATGTATAGGTTAATTTTGATGGGACCCAATAGGTCACCCTAGATTGTTTATCTCATTACCTTGTTTACCCCTGAATCACTTGGGTAGTTTGCTATTGCTTTACATGGTTTTGGGATAATCATTTATTATATCTATGTTCCAATTCTTTTGTTATTCTATTTCTGTTCATGTCAAGATCATTAATGTTAATTGGAACATAGAGCTTAACTTGAGAAACACGTGCCACCACAAGGGAGGAATGGGACGCCCTTGGCTGACTAATTAGGAAAGCTAGTGGAAGACTACCGTACCCGAAAAGGGCAAGGGCAGTAGGGGAGTTGCATGCAAGGAGGTTCTCGGGTTGATTTAGCTGCGATGGCGGTCAGACGGGGGATTCTTGCAAGTGATCTTCCCATAAACTGTAGCGGGTTTTCGGAAGCTAGTGGAACTTTGTAAAGGCCTTGTAGTGTTGCCCTGCCTCGCTTCCTAGGTAGAGGTGTATGGGAGTCGCGGTCCCTTAGCAGATGGGTAACATGACTTATGGGTAAAGGGTACAACCTCTGCAGAGTATAAAACTGGTATACTAGCCGAGCTCACGGTCATGAACGGCTCAGGACTCCCTCTGATGATTAATTTATGAAACTTAAATTCAATTTTGTCATTTGCATTGCATGGGATTATTATTAATTTTGTTCTATTACTTTATTTAAGGTTTGGTATTTACTTACATTTAGTAACTGCTAATAAATTTTTGACCAACTACTTAAAAGCAATGCTCAGCTTTAACCCCTGTCATTGATTAGCCTTACACATCACATGAACTCCCACCTTTGTGAGTTCGTGTCCACTGGTTCCCCACAACTTGTTGAGCTATGATCATGTGTGAGCTCACCCTTACTGTCTCACACCCCCACAGGAGAAGAACAGTTGGTTCAGGAGGAGCCACAAGGAGAGGAGTTTGATCTGATCTAGGTGGCGTTTCTCAGTTGACACTGGCGCCAACGACGATCCTTAGTTCATTTTATATTTATTCTTTTATTTTGTAATAAGACTTCCGCTATGTAATAAATACTCTGATTGTTATTGTGACATTTATCTCTATACACTCTGTTATTATATATGTTGTCTTCTTGGCGCATGTATGAGATGCACCTGGCTTTGTTCCTTAAAGTCGGGTGTGACATCCAAGAGACCACATATATGTGTCCAGTTGTGGTCCACTCTGAATCCTTCGTACTTGTCCCCCTTTTCATTTAGGACAAGGTTGTTCAGCTGAGCATATATTTCTGCTGCGTTAAGACGTTTAGGCGGTCCTTTGGTGACCATGGTGTTCTTTATAAAGTTTTTCTTATCGCTCCTAAAGGGGTGTTTCCTGGGCAACCAGCGTCGATGACAATCGAAGTAAGTGATCTTTCCAGCATGAGCAAGACAGAAGCAATCTGTATCTGAACCGCAATATGGATATGTTAATCTACCATGTGTACTCCAACTGGTAAAAATAGCATACGCCATGAAGTCATGCACCAACCACAAATACGCCACTCGAAGTTTGAATATCTGTTTTTTAAAAACATTGTATGCTTCAACACCTTTCCAAAGCTCCTTCAACTCTTCAATCAAGGGTTTTAACATGACATTGAGGTTCTTTCCAGGATAGTCTAGGCCAGGAATGATTAACCAAAGAAATATAAATTCATATTTCATACAAAGAGAAGGTGGAAGGTTGTATGGAATAACAAAGACGGGCCAGCATGAGTATGATGATGCCATTTGACCAAAAGATGTGAAGCCATCGGTCGCGAGGCCGATTCGAACATTCCTCGGATCAGCTGCAAAGTCGGGATCAAACGTGTCAAGAGCCTTCCATGCATCCCCATCTGAAGGGTGCATGATTAGGTCATCGTTATCACGGACACCTTCTTTGTGCCATAGCATGTGTATAGCGTTTTTTAGATAGAAACATCTGTTTCACTCGAGGAGTTAGTGGCAAGTAGCGGAGCTGCTTATGTGCAACATCTGTCATCACCTTCTCACCCTCATCATTAACAACTTCCACAAATCTAAATTGTCCACATTTCAGACATTTTTTCTCTTCCACATGCTCCTTCATGAAAAGCATACAATTATTTTTGCACACATCAATCTTCTCATAATCCATACCGAGACCTTTGATAATTATCTTTGAATGGTACATGTCTTTAGGCAACTTATTGGGCTTTGGGAGCACATCTCCTAATAACTTTAAAATCTCATTGTAACAATTGTTCGAGAAAAAGTACTTGGACTTAATGGCCATGAGCCGAGTCACAAAAGCGAGTATACTCACATCTGTGTGTTCATGCAACGACTCTTCAGAGTCTTTTAGTAGTTTGAAAAATCTGGAAACCTCTGGTGTGGCAGGATCCTCGGAGCTTAGGTTTAATTCTGGACGTAGCGAATCTAGTATCTCATGCATCGCATCATCGCCAGCCCAATCATTGTTCTCCTCCTCTTCTACATTCCGGTTGGGTACTACCCCACCATGATGTTCCCACACCTCATATCTAGGCATAAATCCCAACTGACAAAGATCTAAACTAACTCTTTCCTTATTAAGAAATATACTGTTTTCGTGCCGCCTACAAGGGCATCTGAAGTGCCGGTTAATGACAAGGAGAATACGTAGTCCACAAAATCTTTGGTCTTGGCTACCCAATCATCATAATGACGTCCATTCCTACTCCAACCATTGTACATCCATGCACGATCGTTAGCCATTCCTGAGACTGTTAAACCGAACCATATCGTGAAAATATTATTCTACTTTGTTAAGGGTATCGGTTCTACATGCATAGGCAAGGATAGGTTCTAAACCCACATGAACCTAGTTGGACCCAAAAAAAATTTGGCAGCATAACTTCGCTGCCACTAAATAATATTACTTATATACAAAACAAACAATGATATAATATTAATCAAATCAAACTAAGTACCACATACAATAATTATGCAACTATTCTACGTACCAATATAATATACTATTAAAGCTAATAATATAATAGTACAACATATTAATATGAAATTAATTCCTAAATACAATATGCCCCTAATCCCTAAATCATATATTCACTAATACATTAATGAAATCAAATTAAACAATAAAAATCACAAACAGTAATCAAACAAACACAATTACAAATATATAATAATTTCGGCGGCACCTAAATAACAACCACCGAAAATAAGAAATAAAATACGCAAAAAAATTACCTTCTCTCGATGCGGCGGCTAGATGACGGCGTTGGAGTGGTGGGCAGGCCGGCGGACGAGGAGCGCGGGGATGGACGGCGTGGAGACGGTCGGCGAGGTGCGTGCAGGGCGGCGGACGGCGCAGGGGATGGTCGGCGACGTGCGCGTGGGGCGTGCAGCGGCGCGCGCAGAGGCTGGCGCGCGCGGTGGCGCAGGGGCGGGTGTGGGCGGCGGCGTGGTGGCGGAGTAGGCGGCGGCGCGGTGGCGAGAGGAGGCGCGCGTGGCGGCGTTCTGTTCGGGTGAGAGAGAGGAGAGAAACAATGGAGAAGGGACCCAACAGTTTTTAAAAACGCTATTTTCGGTGGTTAGGGTAGGGCCGCCGAAAATAGCACCCTATTTCCGATGGCTGTGTCAGAGGCCGCTGAAAATCGGACTATTTTCGGCGGCTGTGTCAGACCGCCGAAAATAGCAACTTATTTTCGGCGGCCCTTCCCTGGCCGCCGAAAATAGTGGGGGCCGCCGAAAATGACTGTAGCTCTTGTTGTGATAATGGCCATGATGGATTCAGCAACACAATTTCTTTTTCATAAAAAACCCCTTATCCAGAGTGAAACATCATGTTTTAAAACAAAAGGCTTTTAATCATCTAGGCAGTCCTAAGCATCATTAAAAAAATTTAAATAAATCAGGTAACAAGGAATAGTTTCCAATAAACCAAGGTAGGTAATGCATCAATTTTTTAGTCACACAACTCCTATCACCTATGCATCATTCATAGGTGATAAAATTTGTAAAAGCAAGGAAGGGATAATGCACCTGAGCTTGCCTTGTGTTGCAGGAGATTCTGGACAAGGTTCAGTTCAACAGATGTCAAAATAAAAATCACTAGCACAAGGAGGATCTTCTGATGGAGGGACAACTTCTTATAATTCAAAGTCTCCTTCGTGCTCTACATGTAATAATGCATATGAATGCTTATGTTATATCATGAATTTGCAAACTTGTAAAGGATGAAATAGCAAACAATCTTCTTGAATACAACTTTTCTTCATGGGTTTCAACAACCATAAGAACCTCTATACATCTAATTTGCTAAGGCTAGCTCAACTAATCTTCTCAAGTTAACAAGTCTTGCTTTTAAAATCAACCCCCATCCTTTTCTTATATTAAAAGGGTTATTATTTTGGGTTATATTTTGTTCTCTAGTTAGATAATTTTGAAACAAGTTCAAACTTCAACCAGTGACTAGGATTAACATATTAAGTTCCTCCAAAAGTTTTCGTAATTTTTGGAGTTTAAACTCTATTTCTAAAATTCTTAATAGGCTTTACACATGCATCTTTTAATCTTAGATAATTGATTTTTGGGACTAAAAATCCTAAAATTATTTTTATTAAAAACTATTTGATTTTAGGAGTCTAGAAAATTTGGTCCCATGATTTTTGCATTTTTTCTATGTTTGTTAATAGCTTTGCAAGCTACCAGAAAAAGGAAAACTTATAAACAGGACTGGGCTGAATCCAGCCCGAGCCGGCCCAGACCTGCGCAGAACGCGCGCGTCCGCGCCCATGTGTTACTTTTGCACGGAGACCCCTGACAGTTCAAACAACTAGAGACAAGTACACACCATTGTTCATTGTGTCACTGACGTCTTCCCTTTTCATTTCTTCACAAACTTAGGTCCCCGACATGCTCCGGTCGAGCACCTGGCTCTGGCCGCGTGAGCTCGTCACCGGCGATCCTCCCCGATGGTAACAAGCACGCGGGATCCATCCCTGAGGCTACTCAAGCACATACCTTAAGTCAATTTGATTGATCTGTCTCTAACTCGTGTATGCCCTCGACGACAACGGAGCTAAAGCTCTGGCGGGGCTGTTCCTAGCAGTACAGTGTGGTAGCATTCAATAACAAGGTATGGCGAGCATCAGTGACTCACTAGGACTTCAGAACAATGACTGAGAAGATGAGTGGTTAATCGAAGAAGTGAGTCGACGTGGAGCCGGTATGCGGCAACGCCCAACAACGACGACATGATATTCTAGGGGCTTCTCTGTAGTAGCGTTCAATCGGTCGGGCCAGTGAGCATCACAGTACAAAAAGGAACTCAGAACACACAATGGTTCGGCTGGGGTTACCTCAGAGTTTTAACCACGATGAGGTGCACCACAGAGGCATTCATGGCCAATCTCAGGGAAAATCGAGGTTCTCAGGCTATAACAGAGGAAAAGGAGGAGCAGATGCTGGACTAGGTTCGCAAGGGATGGGCGAAACTGGCGTGGTACTTAATTTAAATGGATCGGCTTCAAGTACCGCGAATTTTGGATGAGAGCACGGATGCTGGCGACTGGATATTTCATCGAGACTCAATCACCATCGCGCGCGGTAGTGCAATGACTCTGGGGCAGTAACTTACTGCCTGCCACGACCATAACGACGTGGTAGAATCGACTATCACATGTCACTGTAGAAGTGAACGGCGATTCCCTACAATGACAGCTCGGCCGGCCGCGGAGCAAGTGGGTATGGTGGAGCCAGCGCACGGATTCATCCCCTGCATGATCTTTTCACCCCTCTGGTAATATCCACTCCAAGCCATGCACAAATCATCACGGTGAGATCAAATCACCGCGCAAGATCACCGGCGGTGAGGTGCACTGCACCTAATCTTCTTTAGTTTATTGTATAGACTGAATACCCCATCTGAGCTATCTGACAAAGCTACTTTGGACACGTTTTACTCCAAATTCTGCACAACACTAGGTCCAACTCCTTATAAGGGATTTGTTCACCAATGTAAGAGCTCTAACTTTCCTGCAATGATCATAGTCATTAGATTACTGGATTAGCCACAAAACAGCCCCAAAGTTGGGTGATCAACACTGCATTCCATTTTCAGTGCCACCCCCTTGTACGACAACCATAGTTTTAGGGCCAAATGGCTTAATTAAGTTTGTACTACTACAATAGCTCTACAAACTTGCTACAATGATCATTACCTAAAGACTCCTGGATTCCAAGTTGCAAGGGTCCAAAGTTAGTTACTTAACACTATTTTTAGGGTTTTAAATCTTGAGTCACTTGTGAACTTTTGCAATTTACTCCAAATTTCTTCACAAACTTGAAAATCTTCAAATATAAAAGTTGCTTAGTTTTTGTTACTACACAACTTTGGTATATAGACTTTTGGCAAAATTATGCTAGATCTTGAAATTCTCTTTTGGACACCTAATTAGGGTTTTTGGAGCTCTTAATCACCTTCGAGTGCTTACCCCTTCTAACCTTCACCTAGGAACAAGGTTGCCTCTTAAATAAGATCCCTTGTGGATACTAAGACACAAACCAACTTAATGCTAGCTCATGGATTGATTCACTTATCTTAAGCAACATTATTAAACTAGATCCTACACTCAAGTAAACATCACATGTTTTCTTGAAATTTTAGCCTAGTGAATGCATTCTAGGTGTAACAAGCAAAACAATGCCAGTGCATATGATGACATGTCAAAGTTTTAGTTCTCGTAACACCAAGGGTGTTATTGAAAGGGTTGAAAGAGACCCGTCCTTTGCGGGCTCCTCAACAGGGATGTACACTCTTCGGGGTGGAACCTTGGGAAACAAATCACCATGTTTTGCGTTGATCACTCTTTGTGATTTGCTTCTTCCTCTCCTCTCTCTCAATAGTTCTCTTGCTTGCTATTGATTTGAGTCGGCTCCCAAAGTTATTCACATTGATTGAGCAACTCATGTGTCACACCCGGATTTAAGGGACAAAGCCGGGTGCATCTCATATATGCGTCAAAGAAGACAACACATATAATAACAGTGTATAGAGATAAATGTCACAATATAATTAGAGTACTTATTACATAGCGGAAGTATTAAAGGATAAAAGATAAATATAAAACGAACTAAAGTCCATCCTTGGCGCCATAAAGTCAACTAGGAGACGCCACCTAGATCAAATCGAACTCCTCGTTGTGTGGCTCCTCTTAAACCACCGATTCTTCTCCTGTGGGGGGTGTGAGACAGCAAGGGTGAGCTCACACATGTTCATCGCTCAACAAGTTGTGGGGAATAATGTGCATGAACTCACCAAAGGTGGGAGTTTATGTGATGTGTAAAGCTGATCAACAATAGGGGTTAAAGCTAAGCATTGCTTTTAATAAGTTGGTCAAATTTTATTAGCAATTACTAAATGTAAGTAAGTACCAAACCATAGTAAATAATAGAACAAAGTTAATAAATAATTCCCATGCAATGCAAATGAAAAATTGAATTTAAGTTACATAAATTAATCATGCGAGAGTCCTGAGCTGCTCATGACCGTGAGCTCGGCTAGTATACCAATTTTACACTCTGTAGACGTTGTACCCTGTACCCACAAGTCATGTTACCCATCTGCTAAGGGGTCATGAATCCCATACACCTCTACCAAGGAAGCGAGGCAGGGTAACACTATGAGGCCTTTACAAAGTTCCAGTAGCTTTCGAAAACCCGCTACAGTTTATGGGAAGAGCACTTGCAAGAATCCCTCGTCTGGCTGCCATCACAGCAAAATCAACCCGAGAACCTCCCTGCATGCAACTCCCCTACTGCCCTTGCCCCTTTCGGGTAAGGTAGTCTTCCACTAGTTTTCCTAATTAGTCAGCCAAGGGCGTCCCATTCCACCCTTGTGGTGGCACGTGTTTCTCAAGTTAAGCTCCATGTTCCAATTAAAAATATAATGATCTTGACATGAACATAAATAACATAACAGAATAATTGGAACATGGATATAATGAAATATTAACCTAAAACCGTATTGTTGGGGCCTGCTTCATCGCCGAAAGTCCTTTAAGAAGTACCTTCGAAAGATCAGTGTATAATCAAACTCAGCGCGAAGGTACACACGAAGCTACAGGGAGCTTCGGCATAGCGACATGACTTAAGACGAAGGGCTGCACCGACTTGAAGAGGAAAAGATCATTCAGTCCATGATGATTTGTGTCACGATTGTAACTAGTCATCAGGGGCATAAATGTAATTCTAACCGGGCTATGTCCCGTGCCTATAAATAGGTGAACAGTACACCCGTACTGTTCATGCTGGCTGGAATTCTCTCGCGCACCACGCTTGGACTTTTACTTTCTGTCAAGCCGAAGGTATAAATGTAATTCAATATTGTTTCTGTTTATCCATGATAACTAAAAAGGAATATATATATATTAAAAAAGATTATATGTTTATTCATGTTGTCTTTTATATTTCATATGCTTCTCCTTTCATTAGTATTCTCTGTGATGATGAAGGCTCGTCCTTCATGACCTTCGTCTGAAGATCATTATATCCTGAGGGAGATAATTCTTCGAAGGACGAAGGGCATTAACCTTTAACATTTTGTGTTGCCTTGTTCTTCACTCATAGCATTTGAGAGCAAGTCCCCAACACGTATAAAGCAATAGCAAAACTACCCAAGTGATTCAGGGGTAAATAAGGTCAAATATAATCAGACTAGGGTGACCTATTGGGTCCCATCAAAATTAAACCTATGCATTGAATAGTGATAATAAAGAACATTATTGGGTAATAGAAGTGGTCAAGGGCACAACTTGCCTGGCACTTTAGATTCCAGGTACCAGGATGATTCTTCAGATCCTCGTGACCTCACTGCTAGTCGTATCAATACAAACAAACATGGTATAGGAAAAATTAACATCACATCAAACACAAGTACAAACTGAATAATAATAATCTACGCGAAGCTTCGAGCTCGTGGGATCGAGAACTACTAAGATCGGAGTTAGGGTTACGAAGTTATGATCTATGGAAGATCTATGTGATTTAAACTATATTATAAATTGATTAATATACATTGTATGAGAAGATATACTCTTAAATAATCAATTCAACTTTACTCCAGATTATACTTGTTTAGAGATCGTGTTTTAACCACATTATAATTATGGCCAGGTTAGTTTTGCTTTAGAAGAGCTATTCTAGTAGACATAGGATAAATAAATATCTAACTATAAAATTATGCAATATAGTATAATTAATGTTGTTACTGCGTAGTAAATACTTATACAAAACTAACGCAACTGGAACGAGCCAATTCGGATTTAACACGGAGGAGTTGTGAGTTTCCGAAGGTTTGATGTGCTTAGCATAAGATTAATTAAGAAATCAATTTTAATGTGGCTTTCATGTCAAAACAGAGACACTATGTGATAAACAACATTATCACAAAATTATAGGAACTGGAATGGATTAATTTGGAGTTCATATGAATTTTATATGAATTATACAAGTTTCTAGATTTATTTTTGTATTAGAAATTCAATTTCCATAATTATTTCTCTACTTTCACAGCACTCTGGACAGCGCATCAATTACTGGAAAGTCCAGGGGCTCAGGCGCAAAAGAAACTAAGACTCAGGTTACCACCGGAACAGACTGCGGGTTTATTTTATAGAAATGGAGGGGTTTTTCTGCACATCGACACGGCTGAAAGGGTGTCTTTGCATGATAGCCGTTAGATGAGCGCCCCATGGTCTGGATTAAATCGGGCGCTTGATGAACTAGTACGCGTAGAGGACCGTCGATCGAGCAATCAATGGTCAAGATCTAACGTACGAAGAGGTATGCCCGATTCCAATCCCAAACGTAGGCCGGAGATCCAATGGTTCTGCCTTACTGAAACTTGTCCTCCGCACCTGTACTAATCTCGGCTATCCAACAATGATCTAACGGTTCGAAGACCCTCTTCTCAACCTGGAAACCCGTCGCGGCGAAGGCAACTCCCCCCCCCCACGTGGCGGCGCTGTCTGGCGAGTCATACTGTGCTAGCGACTTAGTTCATGATCTCCTAAAATGGAAGTCCCAACCCACAGCGAAGACAAAGGCGAACCCTATGAATAGATGCTTACCCGAGATGGAGGCACATAATCTCTCAACGATGGAGGCGGCCGCACCCAAATCAATGGAAGAACCTCGACTCCGGTAAGGAATTGTGCCCACCGTGGGCCAAATCCGCGCGAGTTGAGGTAGCACACGGTGCCCCCGCCTCGTGGTGGTTATCCCGTGCCATCCAATCGGCACCGAACGGAGGTGTGAGGGCAGGTCGACGGTAGAAGCACTATCGATGGCACGGGCTGGGGTTAGCTTCAGGCGGCCAAGGTGATTCTCTCAGCCGCAACGATGATCCCCGGAGACTAGGAGCAGACGAGGTGGGGAGGATCTTATACCCCACGGCTAGATCCTAATCTTCTCCTGGTGCTGTGGATTTGATCGAGAATCACGGAAGCCACACCTGCGGAGTTCGTGCTTTGCGGCATGGTGAAGACAACGTACCTGACCGCAGTACCCCACCCAGCAGTGAGTGTGACATGGGCGCATGTGATAGCAGAGCCTGACCAGTGGGCCACCGGCCAAAGACCGTGTGCACGTGAGGGAGCAGCCAACGGGACCACCAGTCGGCGAGAGTTGGCAGTGGGCTGGACGTGTGGGGGAAAAGGGTAAGTGGGCCGAGGATGGAGGAAAACAACCCAGGTAGGTATTGGTGAGCCTTTTTCTTTTTTTACATTTTCTTTTCTATTTCTTTTCTTTTCTATTTTCAAATCCAATTTTGATTCAAGACTTCAACTTCAAATTTCGAATATACCTCAAACTAGGGTTTCAACATGTTTTTGGCACCAGTTTATATTTTTATTTATTTATTTATTTATTTGTACTATTTTTAATATTATTTACTTTCCCCCATTTTCTCATTTTGTATTTTATATTTTCTTATTTAAATTTGAAGATCAAGTTTATGGTTCTCATAAAATACCTCACCAAAATTACCATCAAGAGATCGACCTTTCTTTATCCATTTATTTGGTCTCTTAACTAATTTAGTACTCTCAATTGATTATGGAGAGGAAAGGTCCTAAAGAATTCCAAAGATTAAAAAAACAATTTCTAGGGACATTATTATAGATAATTTTATTTCTTTATTTTATATTTTTGTTCTACCAATTTTGGCTTTACATCATGGCAAGAAGAACTATGTTCCACACTCTGATTACATTAATACTCATTCTAATGCTAACCTCGAGTGAAGTTTGTGTTCAAAGTTTATAATTATTAGGTTTAGCCTATTCACCCCCCTTTAGGTGACTTTCAGTCAATGGTTGCAGGATGACTGGGCGCAGACAGTTGTGAAGAAGGAGAGGCAGAAGCGAATGCTGTTGGGAGGGAGGCACATCCGTGGAGGTGGGATGACCGCATGTTGATTGAAGAATAATTGAGGAGATTTTTTAATAAAATTATGTCATGACAGGCTATTGTAGTGCGCATGGTGGGGGATGGCGACTCCGTCACCAGTAGCTATGAGTCTAGAGATGGTAGGCTGCCCAAGAGTTCTAGGCCCCATGTGACTCCGCGGAAGGCCTCCATTGCTTTCGTGGCCTCATTGAGCGGCCATGATGAAGAGGAATCCCACATGGAGGAGCACGACATAGAGGAGTGTGGCTTGAGTTAATCCATGTTGGTTAGGTGACAAGCGGGGGTTGGACGGGATGATGTTTGCAGAGAGGCGGGTTTGGGCGAGAGATATAGAGTGGACAACGGTGGTTGTGGGACAACTGGGTGTAGAGGGTTGTGAGGAAGAAGAGGCGGAAGCAAGGGCGGTTGGGAGGGAGGCACAACCGTGGAGTTAGGAGGACCGTGGGTTGTTTGAAGAGTAATTGAGGGGAGTCTTTATAAAATTAAGTCGATGGGGATGTTAGGGCCGTACCTGCCCCGAGGCGCGTGAAGTAGATTTGCAGCTATCGGTTTAGAGACGGCAGGCTATGCAAGAGCGACAAGCCCGTGGGACTCGGTGGAAGGCCTCCATTGCTTCCACGACCTCGTTGAGCGACCACGATGAAGAGGAATCCTACCAAGAGGAGCACATCATAGAGGAGCGTGGCTTGAGTTAATCTCTATTGGTTAGGTAGAAAGCAAGGTATGGACGGGACGATGTTTGCGAGGAGGCGGGTAGGAGCGGGAGATGCGGGGAATCAAGAGTTTCTGGACTAGATGCGACGAATTAGCTGTGGATCCGAAGAAGGTAGCAGATATTCTAGACTAGAAAGCACCAAGAGATGTCCAGGGAATCAAGAGTTTCATTGGAATGGCTGAATACTATCGACGTTTCATTGAAGGTTTTCCAAGATTCCTAGACCAATGACAGCCTTGCTGGCAAAGAAAGTTGAATTCAAGTGGACCCCAGAGTGCCAAGAGTCTTTTGAAACATAGAAGAAGAAGCTGACTACAACACTGGTGTTGATTCTACCTGATGTTCACAAGCCATTCTCAGTGTATTGTGATTCTTTGTACTCTGGTCTAGGATGCATGCTAATGCAAGAAGGGAGAGTAGTGGTGTACTCATCCCGACAGTTAAAGATTCATGAGAGAATTACCCCACCCATGACCTGGAATTGGCAGAAGTGGTTCATGCACTAAAGACCTAGAGGCAATACCTATATGGGCAGAAGTGTGATGTTTACACAGACCACAAGAGTCTCAAGTACATATTCACCTAGTCAGAGTTGAACATGAGATGGCGAAGATGGATGGAATTAATCAAAGACTATGAGCTGGAGATACATTATCACCTAAGCAAAGCTAATGTGGTTGCAAATGCTTTGAGCCGAAAAAGTCAAGTCAACATGATGGTCGCTCATCCGATGCCATATGATCTAGCAAATTAATTCGACAGGCTGAGTCTTGGATTTCTAAACAGCACCTAGGGAGTAACAGTTGAGCTGGAACCCACTCTAGAACAAGATATCAAGGATGTGCAGAAAAATGATGAGAAGATCAATGAAATTCGACAACTGATCTTAGATGGGAAATGCAAGGATTTCCGGGAATACGCAGAAGGCGCAATATTGTTCAAAGATAGGCTATGTGTTCCTGACATCAAATCGATTCAGGAGCTGATTCTTAAGGAGGCTCATGAGATAGCTTATTCCATACACCCTGGCAGTGAAAAAATGTACCAAGACCTGAAGAAAAGATTCTAGTGGTACAGAATGAAAAGGGAGATAGCAGAATATGTTGCCATATGCGACAGTTGTCAGAGAATCAAGGCGGAGCATCAAAGGCCCACGGGTTTGTTACAATCGTTGTAGATTCCTCAATGGAAGTGGGATGAGATTGAGATGGACTTTATAGCTGGTATGCCTTGCACTCGAGCCGATTATGACTCCATCTGGGTAGTGGTGGACCACTTGAAAAAAGTGGCTCATTTCATACCAGTCAATACCACCTATAATAGTGTTGTGTTGGCGGAGTTATATATGTCCCAGATTGTATGCTTGCATGGAGTACCAAAGAAGATAGTCTCCGACCGAGGAACCTAATTCACTTCTCATTTTTGGCAGCAGTTGCACGAAGCTTTGGGTATGCATTTGAAGTTCAGATCAGCTTATCACCCGTAGATAGATGGTTAGACTGAGAGGACCAACCGGATCCTATAAGACATGTTGAGAGCTTGTGCTTTGCAAGATAGCTTAGGTTGGGATAAATGGCTACCTTATGCAGAATTTTCCTACAACAACAGCTACCAAGCCAGTTTGAAGATGTCACCGTTCCAAGCACTCTATGGGAGGAATCGTCGAACTCTATTGTATTGGGACCAACCCGGCGAAAGGCAAGTGTTCGGTCTAGACATTTTGCTTGAAGCCGAGGAGAATATCAGAATGGTTCGAGAATCTGGAGGCAGCACAGTCCAGACAGCAAAGTTATGCTAACACCAGAAGAAGAGAGATGAGTTTCGAAGTGGGAGACTATGCTTACTTGAATGTGTCACTAATTAGAGGATTCAAAAGGTCCAGAGTCAAGGGCAAGCTAGCACCTCGATACATCGGACTGTACCAGATTCAGGCACGATGTGGAGAAGTGGCATATCAGTTCAGCTTACCAGAAAGTCTGTCAGCCGTGCATGATGTGTTCCATGTGTCTCAGCTGAAGAAATGTTTGCGAGTACCAAAAGAGCAATTGCCAACTGAGGACGTCGAAGTTCAAGAAGATTTAACATATATCGATAAGCCAACTCAGATTCTAGAGACAGCAGATAGGGTCACTCGAAGAAGCACCATCAGGATGTGTAAAGTCAAGTGGGGCCATCATTCAGGGGAAGAAGCAACCTGGGAAAGAGAAGATGATATGAAATCCAAATATCCCGAACTCTTTCTAGCCAACCCTGAATCTCGAGGGCGAGATTCTTTTTAAGGGGGATAGGTTTGTAACACCCTTAATTTGGGGGTATAAAATTTCTTCTCTAATACCTAGCAAATTCAAGTGTTACCCCATTTCTCACCTCTATAGTTTTTCTTTTCTATTCTCTTTAATATGATTTTGGGTTAATTATGGGGGAGATGTATTATTTTCTTGGGAATATTAAAACCTAGGGAAAATATGAATGTTTGCATCATGCTAAGCCTAGACTTTGTTTTTGGTTGATGCACATGTTTGAAATATTGAAATTTGAATTGTGGTTTGGTTTGAATTGAATTCCCTAGAGAAAATAAAAAGAAAAGGAATTAGAAATTCAAAGTAAAAACGAAAAGCCATTTCAGCCCAAAGCAGCCCAGCTCGGCCTAGCCAGCCAGCCGTGCGCGTGCGCCCACCCTTCCCTAACAGCCAGGCCCCGCCTGTCGGCACCTTTTCCTTTGTCTGCACTCGCTCACGCACCCGCTCCCTCTGTCTCTCTCTCTGGCTGGTGGGACCGAGCTATCGGCGCCAATCCCCCTCGCGATCGTGGGTGTTATTATTAATTTTAATCTCTTACTTAATTGGGTTGGTATCTACTTATACTTAGTAACTGCTAATAAAATTTTAACCAACTCTAAAAGAAATGCTCAGCTTTAACCGTTTTCTTTTGGTAAGCTTTACACTTCACATGAGCTCCCACCTTTGGTGAGTTCATGCATATTATTCCCCACAACTTGTTGAGCGATGAACGTATGTGAGCTCACCCTTGTTGTACTCACATCCCCTAGGTCAAGAGCAGGTACCACAGGATGAGGCGCATGAAGGATACTGTGATGAGATCGTGAGAGGTCTAGGCCATCGTCTCCCAGTCAACTTTGGTTGCTGGATCATTGTCTTTATATGATGTAATTATTTTGTATAGAACTTTGTTATATATATTAATGATGTGGCATTCATTTCTGTACCATGAGTCATCATATGTGTGAGACTTGATCCTAGCACAATTGGTGATTATTTCGCACATGGGTTTTGGACCCCTAAAATCCGAGTGTGACAGAAGTGGTATCAGAGCAATGTTGACTGTAGTACATAACCTAGATAGAAATGGACAACCCTTACCTACTTACCTTTGCTACTCTGATTCTTTCTAAACTTGTCTTAATCTTTTCCCATTTATTATTGCCTTACTCTGATTACTCTTACCTTTTCTCTTCTAAGGACAAAAGTGGATTTCACACTTTGAAATCCTGTACTTAATGTGACTTTTAGGAATAGGAAACCTAATCTTAGGAACTGTTGGCCACTTGTTCTCAAATGCTATGAATTAAGAACAAGGCAACACAACTGTTGATTATAGTAGACCTTCGTCCTCCGAAGTATTATCTCCTCATGGGTATAATACTCATTATATGAAGGTCAAGAAGGACATACCTTCATCATCTATTATATGAATAAGAATGTAAAAGAATGTGGACAATGATTGTATATCATTGATTTATCTATGTTTGCATCTCACAAAACATGTGTGAATATTAAAAGATTTAACAATACATTGATACCTTCGGCTTGCTCGAAGGTGAAGATTCAGGAGAGCGATTACAATCTAGCGTGAACAGTACGGTGCTACTGTTCATCTATTTATAGGCACAGTACGCAACCTGGGTAAAAGTATATTTATGTCCTTGTCATTCGTCTACAATTATAATACAAAATATTAAGGACTAAATAGTCTTTATCCTTTTTTGGTCACTGTTGTATTTGGTCTTCGTCATCAACTCGAGCTGAAGTCCCTTGTCTATAGCTTCGTCGCCCATTTTTGCCGCCTTTGGGTTACACCTCTACTCTTGTCACAGAAGAATACCTCTATTCCGAAGCTGAAGCCTCCTGCAATAATCTATGCCATGCTGAAGACATATGGTTAGTTACGTTTTTGAGGACCTTCGGAGGAGGAAGGCCCCCAACAGTAGCCCCTTGCAGTATTAATTTGTCTATTTGTAACAAATTTAGACTGCAACTTGAACAAAGGCCTTTAGCCGAAGGTCCGAAAAAACACCTTCCCTTCGCTAGGATAGCGAATGACACTGACTTGCTAGACCCACCAAACTATGGGGCTCTGGACATATAAATAGGAGCTTGCATTGCGAGCATTTCTTGTGCCATTTCAGTTGCTTGCATTGCGCTCGTCTTTTTAAACTTTCTTGCTTTGTTGAGTTTAATTGGATTCAAGCTTCGGCATTTCAACGACCATCGACCTAATGGCTGATGAGAAGAAGATTGTTGATCCGGCGCTATCCAGGTTTTATGAAGCTATGGAAAAAACTAATGCATAGAAGATTGCAAACGAGATGTTGGCTGGGATATCTGAGAACTCCAGCGATAGTGAAAGTTTCGATGTAGAAAGTGGGAATGAAGATGCTGAAGATCAGCCCTAGAGACCAAGCCATGTTGTCTTCAGGAAATCAACTATTAAGCAAGGGCAAATTGATGCAATGAGGGGGAGGTACTTTCATGATATCTCAATTGTGAGGGCTGGAGGGGAAAATAATGTCCCGCTGCCCGAAGCTGATGAAGTGGTAGTTTACAAAAGCTTCATGAAGGTAGGGCTTCGGTTCCCTCTAGATAAATTGCTGGTCAAAGTCCTAAAAACCTTCAAAATTTACCTTCATCAACTTACTCCCAAAGCTATCATCAAGGTGGGGATCTTTATATGGGCCATGAGGAGCCAGGGACTGGAGCCAAATGCAAAATGTTTCTGCAACATCCACGAGCTGTATTATGAGACGAAGGCTACCGGTAAAGAACAATATCACAACAACTTCGGTTTACAGCTTCGTGCCTCGCTCTGAGGCGAGTTACCTAGTTCCCACATTTCGGAAGAGATGGCCGGGGGCCTAGATGCAGGAATGGTTCTAAGTGAAGAATGATCTGAGTGAAAGAGAGTATATTAAGGGGATTATTCAACATCCTATATGGTCTCGCTTCGGCATTAGGAGGCCATCCACTGCCCCTTGGGAATGATATACAAGTATGCCAGGCGGCTTTCAATACAACATGCACTTACATAGGCACAAGGGACTTAGTCTAGGAGCACATTGCTTATAGAGTATGGCCACTCACGAATGGGTGGGAGATGCCAAAGGAGGCTGCTGCTGGCTCTAGCCAAGGTGGTTTAATCTACCTAAAGTATACCTTCAAATACAGGAACCAATTTGATGAGCCAAATGATGACTGGCTAGATGCCATTGAAGCAACTAGTGATGAATTGCTTGGGGCCTACTGGAAGGCTGAAGATGATGCCATGACAACGGCCTTCGGGGCTCAAGGCAAAAAGAGACTGAATAGGGTGTTTGATGTCATTGGATTTGTGTATCCAGATTATTGTTATCCTTCGCAGAAGCAAGGAAAGAAAAGAAAGACTGCTGCTTCGGCGACCTCTATCTCGTTGAGGTCAAAGAAGGTTAAAGTTTTGACGCACCAGCCCAAGCGCATTAAAACAGTCGAGGTGTCGAAGCTGATTGAAGGGTCTACTTCTATTCCTGAGCCAAGTCGCTCTGTGCCTGTTGAAGCTAAGATAGGGCCGGCTGAAGTGCCAAAACTAAAGAAGCCGGCACAACAGCCGAAGGCCCTGAGTCCACCGCGCGAGACGAAATTGCCAAAGGCATCAAGAATCCCTGCAACAACTCCGAGGAAGAGGAGAATGGCCAGCAGTGCTAGACGCTGTCATGGAATTTGTAAAAGCATCAACTCCTGCTTCTGCTGAAGCACCTAGCATCGAAGGCGAAAGTTTAAAGAAATCTAATGAAACTGGCACGTCGCAAGATATTTCCGAGGCTGGACCCTCAGTTCTTGCTGAAGCAAGACCTTCGGAGGCTGCACCACTAATTTTGGAAAGAGAAGGTGCCCCTGAGAAGTCCAAGTCTCCTGCCCCCGAAGCACCTGCCGAAGAGTTGGTGTTTATTGTGCAACATGCTTCGGGGAAACAATTATCGAAGGAGCACATTGCCAAAACAAGGCAATATGCCAAGGATTTGAAGTATCCGCAAGGATCCTTGGTGTACAACGGCAATGATGAGGACGATTTTCTCTATTGGCTACCAGACAATAAAGAGATCTCTTTCTGCCGAGAAATGATGAAGAACATGGGGTACCCGGAGCTTGAGCTTGGCCTATCTGCAATGTCGAAGGATGATCTTGTAGATAACCTTGCTTATAATAGCTTGAAGGTATAAATACTTCTATTGTAAAATTAACTAAATTTGTAGCATTTCTTGCTATCGTTATGTTCTCATATATTTTTATTATTAGGGCTTAATTCTAAGTAAGGCTTTAAAGGCCCAAAGGAAGCAGAAAACGAGAGCTGTCAGATAGCTCTTGGGAATCTTCGGTCAGAGGGTCATTTCACTAAGGAATGAAGCTGTCGAGAAGGATAAGATATTGTTTTCCTTAGTGGACATGGTGAAAACCATCGAGGCCAAGCTTAATGCACAAGCCGTAGCTCACAAGGCCGAAGTTGAAGATTTGAAGAAGAAGCTTGCGGAAATGAATGAAAAATTTGAAGTTGTAAACGCGAAGCAGGAAATAAGCGAAACTGAAAGATTAAGGGTGCAAAAGAATGTCAAAGAGCTCCGCGACTCCAAAGAAAGATGCTACAAGATATCCTTGGAATGCGCCAAAACTCTAAATAACAGTTTTACAAAGGTAGGAGCCTATTCTTCCGAGCAAAAATTCATCGTGGTGACCCCGATGGTGTTGTCCAATGGATTACCGGAGAGGTCGAAGCTTTTGAGGAAATCTTAAGTGATCGAGGAGACTTGTGCGCATTCGCTGGCGCACGAGGGGACGCGGCGACCTTAGAAAAAGCCGGTTGTGAGCATGTTAAGGCTGTAGCTCAACCGGAGTTTGTTTTCTCGGTGGAAGACACTAAGGACCCTTCGGCTGGGGCCTCTTCGTTGGGCAGTCGATTTTACTCCAATGTGTGGATGAAGGGCGGTCGTGAGATGGCTGATGAAGCAATTAGAAAAAATAAAAAGAATCTCATGACGCTCGAGAAGAAGCTTAACGAGCCGAAGAAACTGCTGAGCGCGCAAGGCTTATAGGTACTTTTACTGAGATTCAGCTTCGGAGTTTGTTTTTAGCTTCGAAACTAACCAACATATTTTTTATTGCAGCTGAACTTTCACCACCACCGAAGCCATATAATTCTCGAAGCTGACCCGGCCATGAAGGAAGCATTAGACATAATGAAAGTCGCCTAGAGGGGGGTGAATAGGAGAAACCTAAAATTTATAACCTTAAACACACACTACAAGTCGGGGTTAGCGTTAGAGTTAAATTCAAGTCCGAAAGAGAGGGGAAAAACAAATCAAACAAGAATCAAGGCGAGTGACATGATGATTGTTTTACCGAGGTTTGGTTCCAAAGAACCTAGTCCCCGTTGAGGAGGTCACTAAGACCGGGTCTATTTCAACCATTTCCCTCTCTCAAACGGTCACTTCGATCGAGTGAGCCTTCTCCTTAATCAATCGGGTCACTAAGACCCCGCAAGGACCACCACACACTTAGGTGTCCTCTGCTTTGATTACAAGTCACTTGAGAACAAGAATGAGAAAGGAAGAAAGGCAATCCAAGAAACAAGAGCGCAAAAGAACACAAACACTCTCTCTCACAAGTCACTAAATGTTTGAGTTGAATTCTAGGCTTGAAGAGGATTTGATCTTTGGAAATGTGTTTTGGAGTGAATGCACTAGCTCTTGTATTGAATGTGATCTCTGAAAAACTTGGATGCCAAAGGTTATGGTGGTTGAGGAGTATTATAGCCCCAACCACCTTGGTAGCCGTTGGCCCAAGGCTGCTGGCGATGGGCGCACCGGACACTGGACAGTCCGGTTGCACCACCAGGACAGGTACTGTGCGCTGTCCGGTGCGCTGCCACGGACAGCCAACCGTTAGGGTTCGGAGCTAGTCGACCATTGGAGGCTTTGTCCTCTTGCGGCACCGGACAGTCCGGTGCCCCTCTGACTTCGCTGCTCTGACTTCTGCGCGGGTACTATGCCTACACTGTTCATCCGTCGGAGTCGACCGTTGGCGTTGGCTAGCCATTGCTCCGCTAGCACACAGGACAGGTCCGGTGAATTATAGCAGAGCGCGCCCCTGGAATTCCCGAGAGTGGCTGGTTGACATCTGTACGGTCCTAGTGCACCGGACACTGTCCGGTGCGGCATTGTTCAGCACACTCAAGTTCTTTTGCTCCTTTAAAATTATGTCCCTAACTTGAATCTTTTATTGGTTTGTGTTGAACCTTATGCATCTGTAATACATGAGTTCTAGAAAAAACTAGTTAGTCCATGTGTTTGTGTTGACTATCAACCACCAAAATTAATTATAGGAAATGGTTAACCCTATTTCCCTTTCAATCTCCCCCTTTTTGGTGACTGATGCCAACACAAACCAAAGCAAATAATAAATGCAGAAATGAAACTAGTTTGCATTTGGAAAGTGCATAGGTTACTTGGAGTTA